>JXCR01131717.1:35590-91515 GCA_002079205.1 Phalaenopsis hybrid cultivar
AAAAAAAAAAAAAAAAAAAAAAGATTTATGTCAAACACATCAAATATATTTAACTGAATTTAACTTTAATTAAAAAAAATCATTTAGAATTTAATAATATTTAGATTTAATAAATCTGAATTTACCCGATTTAATTAATCCAATTTAAAGTCCTACATGCAGCCAAATATCCCCTTAAAATCTTAATTATTTATTAAGATATTTCCCCCTCTCAAAAGTTACCAATCGTGTTATGAGACGGCCTGGCCGGTCCACTCCGACCTTCACACACGCATATCGCTGACGACCCGGACCCGGTCTAACGCGAAGGAGTCATTCCTCCGTCAAAAAAGTCTAACAAATGGAAAAGCTTTGATAGAGTGCGTGCATTGCTACAACTTGGGAAAGCCAAAATGCACGCCAGAGATTTGTTATTGAAAAAGAAATGACATACAACAAAAGAATCAAAGTGCCGGTCCGGTTCAGAAGTCTTGGGTTGATTTAGAGCCATATGGCAGAGTTAATTGGTTCAGGCGACGGGCAGGGCTTTGGGAGACATACATAACAAATAAGTTATATATATTACATGTTTAACATCTAAATTTCAAATCTTTTAACATTACAACAACTATATTATTAGCTGAATTTTCTTCATGTATAAACTTTTGATGCGAAAATGTTGTAAATGTAAATATCAAAATTTAAGTGTTACATATATAAATACATATGAATTGAATGGAATGTATATGTTAATCTTCCTTAATTTAGGGTCTATTTGAGACAGCTGCAGCTTATTGAATAATCTGCTGTTAAGCTGATTAAAAATAATATGCTGATAAGCTAGGTGCGATAATTATTACAAATTTTTATTTTTTTTGAAAAAACCAGACCGCAGCCAGAAAGCCGCCACCACACCTAGACATGTGCGGTGTGAAAACGTTGTTTTCAGAATTTTGAAAACGCATAAGCCGTCAAAACGCAGTTTACCCAAATAGATTAGGTGCGCTTTCAAAACGCCACCACACCAAATAAACTGCCCCAAACAGACCCTTAATCGAGTTTTCAGATTCGATGATATGATTTGCGTCTAATTCTTTTTATTTTTTTGAGTTAGGATAATACATTTGTCAAAAAAAATTAAGAGTTTATGAGTATAAAATAGTATTTTTCAATAATTAGACGCCTAAATTTCATTAAAAAAAAACATAAAAGTATTTTCAACAATTTTGGAAGAATATGTCAGCTATTTGATGAGGACATCCACTTCAAAAAAAGAAATAATAATAAAAATAATATTTTCAATCGTGCAAAACTCTGAACTTGCTGTTTTGTAATAATGTGGGGCATTGTAATTATCAATTATGCTTTTGTCGGCCTCTCAAGCTTTCTTCTCTAGCAATTTAAGGGCCAGTTATTTTGGTGCGGTGACATTTTAAAAACACACTCTGTTTGAGTAAACTACATTTTATCAGATTATGGGTTTTCAAAACACTGAAAACAGCGTTTTCACATTGCACCTAAGTGCTGTGACAATTTTCTCGTAGCGGTCCGACTTTTCCAAAAAAATAAAAATTTGCAATAACCACCGCACCTAACTTATCAGCAAATTATTTTTAATCAGCTTATCAACAAATTATCAAATAAGCTGCAGCTGCCCCAAACATACCCTAAGTCAACCATATATTAAAAAAGTATTATTTTTTTTTATAAAAATATGTATAACTGTGGCAAATTATTTATATTGTCTGATTAATTAAAATTCAAAAACATGTAAGAAAATTTAAGAGATAATTACAGAAACAACATTCAAAATTTAAGTATTTATAGAACAACCACCACCATCATTTTTTAAATCGTTAAGCTGGGTTTTTAAATGGATAGTTACTGAAGATATTAGGAGTCTGATAAAAACAGTTATTTCCATAGGGCTGCTGAAGAACCAATTCCATTATAAGGGATAATAATGATAGGTTTAATGCTAACTATAAGATCCACAATGTTGAGGTGGGATGATATTGCATGAGTTTGGCCTAAGAGGCTTAATGATATGTCAGAAGCTTATCTACTCCAAAAAAAATGCATGATAGTAGAACAAATAGGTTGACATTGATTAAAGTGTATGCATTGATCTCTAACAGAAGAAGAAATGTTTACCAGGACAAGAGATTCATGAAAGGATTAATAATGGATATGAAAGTATATCAACTTTCAACTTATGGGCTGACAAATTAAGAATATGAATATATAGTTGATACTAGCTCTCTATAACCTCAATGACAAGTAGGCCATACCCATCATCTTATACATGGGTAGCCAACTAAAGATGAGACATCCTCAACCTTATGAATCGATGTTTAAAGATAAGTTAGAATGGTTTCCTTAACGTGTCATTATCCAGGCAAAATATCCATAGACTATGATCTAACTGCCTAAAGATACGATGAATGGTGTGATTATCATATCATGTGGTCTAGGCACAATCAAGGGGAGAATGATTGGGAGAATATAGTTCAAACATTCAAAGATATGAAAAGTATTCCCATCACATTACGATACGGACAACCGGTTAAGGGTAGAATATATTTGAACTTATGATCCAAAATAACATGCAAATATAAAATGGAACTGCCCTTTCATTGTAGCAAGTAGGACTGTAAAAGACTACACCCATTGAAAAGAAAAATTAGGGAGATCACCTGTAAAAGGAGAGAACCATAGTTCTAAATATAGGAGGGAATCTAATGCTCCTTGTTAAGCGAATCCTATTACTAATGGAAGGATAAACTTAAAAAGAGTTCGATTACCTATACATGGAAACAAATAAAGTACATTCACTTATCGAATGACATAAAGAGAATCATATCAGCAATAGAAAAAATAAAAAATAAAATTATATCACCTATAAAATAATAAAAAGGGAATCCTATCACCCATTGAAAGAAATAAATGATATAATACCACACAAGAAGCAAAACAGAGGGGATCCTATCACATAGAAGAGCCCAATCAAGAATTATATCACATATAAAAATACAAAGAGGAAATCATACACTTATGGATGGAGAGCCTAAAATAAATTCTCACATATTGAAGGAAATAACTAAAATCCAGTAATCTATGAAAGGATACATCCAAGCACAAAAAAAAAATAATGAGATAAGTTAGATCCTATCTGAGCAAATTAACTCAAAGGAAGGCACAAATTAGTGCAAGATGTAAGCTCCGTTAAGTAGTCCATCCTATAAAGGTTGTAGCATAGAATTATGTCTGTCTATCTTTTAACATAACAAAATATTTGCTATTTGATGAATCAAAGCAAGTCAAGATAATTTGGAACAAATTCATGGGTTCGACCAAAGAATATGTGTACAAGGACTGGGCATAACTAGTGACTTTGCCGGGAAGGTAACTCTCATAAAGCAAGTAGGCCAGAACTTCATAAGTTTTGGAAAACACAAATGCCACAACACAGAGGGATGAACTTGACTTATACTAGGAAAACTCAATCATGGGTGCAAAGTTAGGCAAAATATGCAAGAAAGTGAGAATAACAATCTCAAGGTGAACTTTGTTTTTAAAAAACTCCATATAAAGGTTTTTAAAATAGGATATCAAATCTATAAAAAAAAAAGGACTTATTCCATAGACCAAGTCAGGGTAAATGTGTGCATGAAACGCAATGCAAAGAACTGACACCAAGTGAACATCAGAACACACAAGCCTAACTTGATGCTCCAAACTTAGTCTACTGGGACTATCATATTCAATGTATACATGACATGCAAAATTTCAAAACATAACTGCAACGAAACACTATACAAATTAGCATGAAAAATATAATATTCTTTTATTAAAACGTATTAACATCGATACATTGATCACATTAAATCCTCCTTTAACATAGAGGAAGTTGATGCAAAATATTTCTTCAAATAAAGATCATTTATAGGCATCATAAGGCACCAGCCCTTGAGATCTATCCACGGGTAAAGGCATCTTTGTTCATCATTTAACAAGCAGTCTACAAAAACAAACTTCAATCAACATCCTCACCCTCATCACATTGCAAAGCATATGAAGAGCTCCAAACATAATATTTTCCCAGAAAAAAGGCCCAAAAAGATGATCATTGGAAGAACTATGATGCAAATAACAGGGGTGGCTGAGTGATCTCAGACACAACCAGAGGAAATACTATCAAATAACTCTTAACTGAGCCAAAGGAAGCACAAAATTTCCATTTTTTTTTAATTACTGTTACATGTCACGATATTACTAAATCCCTAGATTATAAAACGCCTTGGAACTAAAATAATCAACATTATTTTGTACGTAATTTATTGCGTAACAGATCAGCCAATATCACATAATTTTATTAATACAAACAGGAAATTAAAAATAGAAATGGGCTTTAATGATTTGGCAAAAATCAATTATAAATGAATTGACTAAAATCAATTACACATGCAAAATCAAAATAAAATTATGTAGATGAAAGAGAATAAAGCAAGAGTTCACACAACTTAAATCAGAGAATAAGAACATAAACAGGTAGACCATGTGATCTCTCTAATTTTACAGAAACCGCCCACCAAAAAAGCTCAACAAGATTGCTAGGAATTAAAAAATTGCTACAGGAGCCACCAAACAATCATCCAATCGTTCAGATTGCTTTTGGAATGTTGAATGAACAAAATGAAAATCAAATTATTTTGAATTTATGAGCTCTTAAAAGTGAGCGCAAATCCTATAACACAGGCAATTAGAAGGCCAGGCCATCTGCAACAGTAGAAATATGAATCAACTGATTAATTCTAGCCAACAGTAGCTTACAAAAAGACTAGATCAACATGGAGCCTGTGCTAGATCAACATAGAAACTGAAGCGAAAAATTAGAATATTAAAGGTTACATTCTATTCTTATAAAAGCCATCATAGGCATGCTCTAAATATACTAAAATTGAAAGCTAAATTAGATATTCATTAAGCAAATCAGGTCATAGTTGTGCTTTCTATAATGTATTTCATCAATAGTCACATACACGTGTGTCACATTATAAGATATCTATAGAATCTATCATCAGTAGCGAGTGAGCACAATTTTAATATAGAGATGAACTTTCTGGCATAGTATTGAATGTGAGGTAACAACACAATTGTAGAAGAGAAGAACATTGGGTCCTTGTGCTTGAAAGCTCACAGTTTCATAATCTATTTCACCTTTCCCAAAGCTTAATTGAGTTCAAAACAGAACATCTTTTTTAATTCACTTTTAGAAACAGTAAATTAGAAGAGATGTGTAGCAAAAGTTCTAGCTTAGATAGCGGAGACTTCCAACGAATTGAATTATTTTATCCGAACTGGCCCCATTGTAAGTTCAAAAAATTAAATTTATTTCAGATGCATCAAAAGATACAAATAATGTCAAAACTTCCTGGTTTTTTTAAGCTTATAAACATGGATATCCCTATGCACTTCATGATTTTTGTAATAAAATGAATCCCGAATCAGATCAACCCATCCTCAGCCCTGTCCCTTTTCACCCAATTGTGACTGAAAAATCCACAAAAAATTTGCAAAATCCACTCCACACCATGGTAGCTATCTTTGCAAAGACCAAACTCTACCGATTCTGCTTGCCACCTTGACTTTTAGATTTGTGAAGATATAAACCTAGGAGTTCACTCATCCTCGGTTCTTCCCTCCACATTCAAATATTAAAGGACAAATATTAATCATAAAGTTTAAATTTCGTAGAAATATTTAACCAAAATGATTAAGCATGTCCAACTAATTTTAAATGAACACATTCAATTATTTAAAACTCATATTAGTTATAACATTAGAATTTTTTTTCTAAGTTATTGATACACATTGAAAGTTCTATAAAGCTATACCCCGCGTAGAATGCAAAAATATAATTTCGAATCTTATAATTGTTGCATTCCAATTATCTAGAATCACAACTTATCTAGTTTGTTCATATTGCAGTATGCTATTATTTTATTGCTCGATTTAGGTATTATGTCTTGTTTCTTGTTAATATGATGATATAATAATAAGCTCTAATACCATTTTGACATAGGACGTCTTAAGATCTAAGATTCCTAATGTAACTAAATAATGCAATGGATGAAAATCAAGCGACTAGAATTTAAATTTAAAATCTAAATACCACAAATTAAAACAAGAACTCAACATCTCTTGATTTAACCACAATTATAAGAAATAAGCATCAAATGATATTTTAATAATAATGTAAACAAAAAAATTGAACTATAAATATAAAGTCACCATAAACCATCATTTAATAAAAATTCACACAACAATAAAAAAAATTAACTATTAAAATCAATTGTGCTTCTAAAATCAAGATCAAATTATGTTATTTTGACCCCCAATTATTGAACTAAAGTAAAAGGACATTTTTGTAATATGATACCGCTCACCTACCACATCTCACATACCGCTCACCTACCTCTCACCTACCGCTCTCTTGCTTCTATAAATAGAGAAGGTGTGAGGCTTAGGAGTGCAAGGGAGAAGATCTTAAGCTACCACAAAGGAGGAGAGAATAGCTAGAGGGATAGAGAGGAGGAGAGCATCTTGAGACATTGTATCAAAGTGTCGCTTGAGAGGGAGGCCACAGAAGGAAGATGAGTGTTCATCTCTATGTATAAGCTATGTATTCTTCATTTCTTTTGCCTTAGCGAACTATTTGATTGATTCCCTTCCGTGGACGTAGATCCAGTTGGGTCGAACCACGTAAACGATCTATGTTTGCTTATGTTCTTTGCGTTTCATTTCTACGCCAGAAAGTACATATCTCACAACAATTGACGCCGCCTGTGGGAAGATCCATACTTCTTAGCTAGAGGTGTCTGCGTAAAGGTGTTTGCGGTCAGCGACGAAGAAGAGTTCGACATTCATGAACAGAGGAGCAAGCGGATCGCGTCGCAGGCAGCCGAATCGCGACAGATTCGGTGAGCAGTTAAGCTTTGATCGACTGGATTAGCACCGCAGGTTGTGCGGTTCGGTGAGACGGAGGAGAAATTATCCGCGAAGGAGCAGAAGAAGGTGGGTAGTTCACTCCGCGAAGGGGTACATCTCGCGAAGGAGGATTTTCGCGACAGCTAGCACACGCCGCGACAGAAGCACGCAAAGCACGCTGCGACAGTTCTCGGAATTCAGTAGGTGCTCAGCGGAGCGGATTTCAGACGTTAGTGGGGATCAAGCCACAATAATGGGTTCCGTCAAATTCGACATCGAGAAATTCAATGGGAATAATGATTTCGGTCTATGGAGAGTAAAGATGAGAGCTCTATTGGTTCAGCAGGGTGTTGCAGAAGCCTTGCAAGGGTCGGCGGCATTGCCAGCCGACATGACCGAGAATGACAAGATCGGCATTATGGACAAGTCCCACAGTTTGATAATCCTGAGCCTGAGCAACAAAGTTCTGAGGGAGGTGTCGAGGGAGACAACGACTTAAGCACTTTGGGCCAAACTCGAGGTACTCTACTTGACAAAGTCTCTGGCTAATAGGCTCTTTCTGAAGCAGCGGCTATACTCCTTCAACATGCATGAAGACAAATCCGTCTCAGAGCAGATTGACGAGTTCAACAAGATCATCGACGATCTTGAGAACATCGACGTCAAGATGGACGATGAGGATAAGACACTACTGTTGTTAAACTCTATTCCCAAGAGCTACGAGCATTTCAAGGATGTGATACTCTATGGAAGGGCGTAGACTTTCACTCTGGAGGAGGTTCAATATCTTATTAGAGCTAAAGAACTCCAGAAGAAGCACGACATGAAAGAGGAAACCAGTGGAGATAGTCTGACGGTTAGAGGAAAATCGAGTTAGAGGAAAATCGAGCAAGAGAGGCTTCAAAAGTGATCAGAGCAGATCAAATTCCAGAAGGAAAGGAAGAAGTCAGTCTTCTAAGAGATCTAACAAGTATTATCACTGCCACAAGGTCATTTTAGAAGGAACTGTCCGGATAGAAAGAAAAGTTTTCAGGAAAAGCCCAGAGATTTTGGAGAGGCAAGCGTAGCCTCAGATGGATATGATTCAGTTGAAGTTCTGGCGATCACAAAATCTGAATTTAGCAAGGAGTGGATCCTTGACTCAGGGTGCTCCTTCCACATGTGTCCTCACAAATATTGGTTCGAGTCACTGCAGCTGGAGAACGGTGGGTCTGTTCTACTTGGTGATAATAAAGCTTGCAGGATAGTCGGCAGCGGGACAATCAGAATCCAGATTTTCGATGGAGCTGAAAGGATACTGCAGCACGTCATGTATGTACCGGGACTCAAAAGAAATCTGATCTCTCTAGGTACGCTGGTTGAAAGGATACTGCAGCACGTCAGGTATGAACTCAAAAGAAATCTGATCTCTCTAGGTACGCTGGAGTCAAGTGGATATTCATTCAAGGCAGAGAATGATTGCATCAGAATATCCAAAGGTTCTCTCATAGTCATGAAAGGAGTCAGAAAGAATGGACTATACTCACTAGTTGGAACAAAGGTTCTCTCATAGTCATGAAAGGAGTTAGAAAGAATGGACTATACTCACTAGTTGGAAGAACCGTGATCGACAATTTCTCAAATGCAGTTCAATCAGAACCTGATCGAACCAGACTATGATACATGAGACTGGGGCATGTAAGTGAAAGATACTTACAAGAACTGTCCAAACAAAGTCTGTCATGTGGAGATCGAGTCAACAAACTTGAATTCTGTGAACAATGCGTTTTAGGGAGGGCCACCAGGGTGAAGTTCTCTACCGGAACTCACTCATCAAAGAAACTCCTTAACTATGTTCACAACGATCTATGGGGGCCAGCCAGAACTCAGACTCATGGAGGAGGGAGATACTTCATGTCCATCATAGATGACTACACCAAGAAGGTATGAGTTTTCATCCTTAAATCAAAAGATGAAGCCTTTTAGAGGTTCAGAGACTGACTAACTATCACAGAAAATAAAATGGAAACCAAACTGAAGCACCTGAAAACTGACAATGGCTTAAAGTACTGTTCAGAGCAGTTTGAAGAGCTGTGCAGGAGGAATGACATCATAAGGCACAAGACAGTCCGGAACACTCCTCAACAGAATGGTCTGGCTGAGAGGATGAACATGACTCTCACAGAGAGAGTGAGTTGCATGCTGCTAAATGCAGGTTTACCCAAAACTTTCTGGGGTGAAGCTGTGTCAACCGTCTGCTCTCTTATCAACAGATGTTCATCAACTGCTATCAATATGAAAACACCTTCGGAGATGTGGTACGGGAAACCAGGTAACTATGATTATCTCAAAGTTTTTGGATGTACTGCATATGCTCGTGTTAGACAGGATAAGCTGGAAGCAAGGGCTCTGAAGTACATTTTCATTGGATACCCACCTGAAACCAAGGGCTACAAACTGGTGCCTAGATCAACAGAAATGCATCATCAGTAGAGATGTGACATTCGATGAGTCCAAAATGGAGAATCTGTATAGCCATGCTGCCAAAAACAACATCACTAAGGAGGATTCTTCAATTGAGGTGGAGCTGCAACAACAACGAACTTTGATAGATCAAAGGACTGTTGTGAACGATCAGGATGAAGTGGCAGAGGAGCAGCAAGTGATTGAGCAAGAAATAAGATCTGATGACTACAGCTTGACAAGAGACAGACAAAGAAGAACTATCAGACCGCCAGAAAGATACGGTCATGCAGATATTATCTCATATGCTTTAAGTGTTGCCGAAGAGATAGAAGAAACAGAACCGAGCAACTACAAGGAAGCCCTAAAGAGCAGGGAAAGACTCAGGCGGGAAGAGGCAATGGATGAGGAAATGACTTCTCTGATGAAGAACAAAACCTAGGAACTTGTGGATCGACCAAAGAACAAAGAAGTGGTTGGTTGCAAGTGGATCTTTTAGAAAAAAGAAGACACGCCATGTATTGAGAGAATCAGGTACAAAGCCAGACTCGTTGCAAAGGGATTCACTCAGGTAGAAGGAATCGACTTCAACGAAATTTTCTCGCCCGTCGTGAATCACTGCTTCATTAGGATAGTCTTGGCACCAGCGGTTCAATTCAATTTGGAATTAGAGCAGCTAGATGTTAAGACTGCGTTCCTGCATGGAGAGCTTGAAGAAACCATCTACATGGATCGGTCAGATGGGTACTGCACACTTGAGACGAAGGACAATGTTTGCTTGCTGAAGAAATCTTTGTATGAACTGAAATAAAGCCCTAGACAATGGTACAAACGATTTGATGAGTTCATGCTAAAGATCGGATTTGTCAGTGCAGCTACGACAGTTGCGTGTACATGAAATGACAAGACGGTGAAATAAGTACCTACTTGCTTCTTTATGTGGATGATATGTTAGTAGCCAGCAGAAGCAAGGAGGAAATCCAGACGATCAAATGTATGCTCAATCCTGAATTTGACATGAAGGACCTAAGACCTGCTACAAAAATCCTAGGGATGGAGATTATTAGAGACAGGAAAAACGTCAGCTTATTCTTGTCTCAAAAGTCATATATTCAAAAGGTTCTAGCATGGTTAAACATGCATGAGGCTAAGCAGGTTGCAACACCTATTGGCCAACACTTCAGATTGTCAAACTCTCAAGCACCAGAGAGTGAAGACGAGAAAAGATATATGGAGGGTGTCCCTAATGCCAGCGGGGTTGCTAGCATCATGTATGGAATGATCTGCAGCAGACCAGATTTGGCCTACGCCGTCAGCATTGTAAGTAGGTTCATGGCAAACCCAGGACACGCTCACTTGGAAGCACTAAAATGGATCATGAGGTACCTGAGAGGCACTACAGACCTGGGTTTACACTTTAAAAGGTAGGAAGACAATGAAGAAAGGTAGTTGGTTACGTGGACTCCGATTATGGAGGAAGCATTGACACCAAAAAATCACTAACCGGATTCATTTTTCACTGTCTTTGGTACCGCAGTCAGTTGGAAGTCTAACCTCCAATTTGTTGTGGTCCTCTCAACAATAGAGGTCGAATACATCGTTGTGACTGAAGCAATCAAGGAAGCTATGTGGCTAAAGGGCATGGCCGAAGAACTTGGGATACATCAGAAGATAATGACTGTGTTTTGTCACAACCAAAGTACCATTCACTTAACCAGAAATCAGGTATTTCATGAAAGATCCAATCATATAGATATAAAGCTTCATTTTGTGAGGCATCTCGTCGCCAAGGGTTCAATAGTAGTGGAGAAGATACCTACTGAAGAAAATCCTGCTGATATGCTCACTAAAGTGCTACCGACAGCTAAGTTCAGATACTGTCTGGACTTAGTAAACTTCACAGACGGCTGAGGGCCCCTCAGGGGTCAAGTGGAGGGAATCTTTACTTCGAAGCTTCTCAATTGAGGGTCAAGGTGGAGAATTGTTATTTTCACCCCCAATTATTGAACTAAGGTAAAAGAACATTTTTGTAATGTGGTACACCTACCACATCTCACCTACCACTCACCTACCTACCACTCTCTTGCTTCTATAAATAGAGAGGGTGTGAGGCTTAGGAGTGCAAGGGAAGAAACCTTAAGCTACCACAAAAGAGGAGAGAATAACTAGAGAGCAAAAGAGGAGGAGAGTATCTTGAGACCTTGTATCAAGATGTCGCTTGAGAGAGAGGCCACAGAAGGAAGATGAGAGCTCATCTCTATGTATAAGCTATGCATTCTTCATTTCTTTTGCCTTAGTGAACTAGTTGATTGATTCCTTCCCGTGGACGTAGATCCAGTTGGATCGAACCACGTAAACGATCTGTGTTTGCTTGTGTTCTTTGCGTTTCATTTCTATGCCAGGATGTACATATCTCACAACAAATTATGAAAGACAAAATGGAACAAGATAAGAATGTAACCAAAAATATAAATTTAGGCCTCACAGTAGTATGAGAACATAGTTTCCACCAAAGATTAATACTCATTTGCACCATCCTTCAATGACTCAACCAAATATATAAGATTTAAAAAAATCTGAATTTTATTTAACCATAAAGTTCTTTCTTACCATAAAAATCAAAAGCTAAGTAGTGGCGATCTCTTACATTTCTTCAGGGAAAGAAAGTTCAAATCGTTAATTNTTCTCTTGCTTCTATAAATAGAGAAGGTGTGAGGCTTAGGAGAGCAAGTGAAGAGATCTTAAGCTACCACGAAGGAGGAAGAGAATAGCTAGAGAGCTAGAGAGGAGGAGAGCATCTTGAGACCTTGCATCAATATGTCGTTTGAGAGGGAGGCCATAGAAGGAAGATGAAGGCTCATCTCTATGTATAAGCTATGTATTCTCCATTTCTTTTGCCTTAGTGAACTATTTGATTTCATCTCTATGTATAAGCTATGTATTCTCCATTTCTTTTGTCTTAGTGAACTATTTGATTGATTCCCTTCCGTGGACGTAGATCCAGTTGGATCGAACCACGCAAACGATCTGTGTTTGCTTGTGTTCTTTATATTTGATTGATTCCCTCCCGTGGACGTAGATCCAGTTGGATCGTCTTAGTGAACTATTTGATTGATTCCCTTCCGTGGACGTAGATCCAGTTGGATCGAACCACGTAAACACCTTGTTTACTTTCATCTCTATGTATAAGCTATGTATTCTCCATTTCTTTTGTCTTAGTGAACTATTTGATTGATTCCCTTCCGTGGACGTAGATCCAGTTGGAGTCTTAGTGAACTATTTGATTGATTCCCTTCCGTGGACGTAGATCCAGTTGGATCGAACCACGTAAACACCTTGTTTGATTTGTATTTTTTTTCGTCTCATTTATATGCCAGGAAGTACATATCTCACAACAATTGGCGCCGTCTGTGGTGTCTCAATTTTATGCCAGGAAGTACATATCGCACAACAATTGGCGCCGTCTGTGGGAAGATCCATACTTCACCAGGAAGTACATATCTCACAACAATTGACGCCGTCTGTGGGAAGAGTCATACTTCTTGGCTAGGGAAGTACATATCTCACAACATATTACATAGAGTGCAATTCCATAGCTGAAACCAAAAATCCAATACACAGATGGTATAAATTAAGAATTGTTCAAAAAGTAAATAAATTTTTAAGGAAATAATAATTGCATAATAAAAAAAAAATCTTTAATTGTTTCCCAAAGAACATGCTCTCTGTTGTAGTTGATTGCTTCAATCGTCACTTTTGCCTTTTGCTTAAAATAATAGTGCTCAAATTTTTTAACTCAAACTATGATAAACTTTGTAGTAATATGAACTTAGGATGAACAAATATCTACAATAATTTAATTTATAAAAATGATCCATCAAATATAAAAAAATATTAGTCCACATTTACATTTCAATCCAAGAATAATATTATGAAATGCTTGCCAGTACACATCTTTTTCTCTTCTTTTCTAGTTCAACATTCTTAGTATTCTCTATCTAAGAAACTGAGTTGGTTTCCTCCTTAACCATGAATTGTCATAATATCTCTGGTACCATAATACTATTGCATATCTAATTACGGTGTCTGTGTTAAGCACTCATCTTCATATTAATGTCCTCATGAAGTACCATGCAAGCATATCTTTCATTAGTTCACTCAATGTTGTTTCATATGACCTCATGTCCCATATGTATCTAAGAAATACTTATTTTTTATCTCTAAACAATTCAATTATAATTGCCATGTTGAGGAGGACATCATCTACTATAAAATATAACTCATGCTTTCAGAACTCATGCTTGCGGACAACATTCCATTCAACATACTTTAGGAATGATCTCTCTAGGACAAAAATTCTTGAAGTTAATATCTCGACCTAAGTTGACATCTAATAGTCTACTCTTTTTATTTTTCTAATTAAATTCCTTCTCAAGTTGGTGGTCTCGAAATCCTAGCTCAGTGATATATCAAATTTAGCTAAATCAAATCTTATAATCTTATATACTATCTTGAGCATGGTACAATATCTCTCACTCTTATTATCTCTAGATATTTTTAAATAAGTTGATGAATTAGGGCCCGAAAGATCTATGGTTCAAGATAGTTGAAGAAATAATTAAATAAGGGTCTTTCAGCATTGAAAATGATATTGTTAGGCTCAATTTAAGTCATAATTTTTTTCTTTTACACCTCTAGCTCCATATATGACCTGATTATTTTAATATATCTTAGTAGGTATGTTTACTTAAATAAGAGTCTTTCAGCAAAAAGATATGTATACTAGAGCTGTTACTTGTGTTTGAACTGAAGAAGGATTGACCAAATATTTGCCTATTTCTATTGGATTACATCAGGGGATCAGCTTTAAGCCCATATCTTTTTGCTTTAGATATGGATGGTCTTACTAGACCTTTACAGGAGGATGTACCTTGTTGTATGCTTTTTGCTGATGATATCCTTCTCGTGGATGAGACGAGAGAAAAAGCATAGCAAAAACTTGAATTATGGAGGTCTACATTGGAGTTTGAAGGCCTTCGGTTGTGTAGAACTGAAATTGAATACATGTAATGTAATTTTAGTAGTAGTAGCTCTAATGATAGAAGTGTAACTTTGGGTGATCAAATTATTAAAAGGTGTGAACGATTTAGATATCACGGGTCTGTTGTTCAAAGCGATGGTGATATAGATGGGGATGTTAATAGTAGAATTCAAGTTGG
Source organism: Phalaenopsis hybrid cultivar (assembly GCA_002079205.1). Classification (NCBI taxonomy): domain Eukaryota; kingdom Viridiplantae; phylum Streptophyta; class Magnoliopsida; order Asparagales; family Orchidaceae; genus Phalaenopsis; species Phalaenopsis hybrid cultivar. The sequence continues at coordinate 50,221 of JXCR01131717.1, forward strand.
TTGGTTGAAGTGGAGGAATGCTTCGGGCCTTCTGTGTGATAGAAAAGTAATGCTTAGACTGAAAGGAAAATTTTATATGACGGTGGTGAGACCTGCAATGCTCTATGGCGTTGAATGTTGGCCTTTAAAAGAGAAGCGTAATACTAAGTTAAGTTTTGTCGAGATGAGACTGATTAGGTGGATGAGTGGCTTTACACTTAGAGACAAAATGCAAAATGAATATATATGTGATATTAGAGAAAGTCGTCTTAGATGGTTTGGTTACATTAAGCGTCAACCATCTGATGATCCGATTATAAGAGTAGATGTTTTAGATTCTACTTATGTAAAGAAAGGAAAAGGTAGACCTAGAAAGACTTAGGCTTATTGTATAAAAAATGATCTTAATTTATAAGAACTAAATGAAAATATGACGCAATGGAGAAAAATGATTCTTGTAGTCGACCCCACGTAGTGAGATTAAGACTTTGTTATTGTTGTTGTTTAATAGGTATGATTATAATGCACATTTGCATACATAATAATAAAATTCAAAGAAGTTAATTCTGAAAGGATAGTAGGAGCAAAATAATACAAATTGAATCAAATTTGAATTATATTCGAATAATGATCTAATATTGTTAGAAATCTANTAAGTTTTGTCGAGATGAGACTGATTAGGTGGATGAGTGGCTTTACACTTAGAGACAAAATGCAAAATGAATNAACCAAAGTATCATCCATAAGTTTCCTGAGCTCTAGTAGATCTTCATTCTTCTTCCTCCGAGAAATGTAAACATGGCATTCCTCCTCCAAAGAATCTGTCTAATGGGGTAAAGCTGAAGCAGAAGGATTACCAACAGTAGTATCCACATTAGGATTACGTATGAGTTGCCACAACACCGGATACTTCTTGAAGAAGTGGTGTTGTGATGCTTTCCTTATTATCAGTCTGAACACTGTCATTTATAGGTAATTGTCGATCAGTATTGTTTTGTATGGAGTTTGTAGGTGTCAGCATCGCATCACTCAGAGTAACAATAACAACAGTTTCATGGGGGGTCCTCAGGTGCAACAGACACCTCCTGTCTGGTAGTATCCTTCTCAGATGGAACTAAAATGTCCACAGCAATTTGTGGCATTTAGCAAGGATATAACCAAACATCTTACAGTAGGTACAATATGAGGGTTTGTGTTCCATGACGATTTGTTGCCAATAACCATTATGGGTTGTGCCCAACCAGACTTCACTAACATCAGGTAAAATAATATCCCTTTCCACAAGTATTCTGGTCACCGAGAGTCTGGTTAGGTTGAAAGTAGGCAGATCTAATTCTAAATGATCCCCAAGGATGGCCCCAATAGAAAAGAGAATCTGATGGTGAAAAAAATGCAGCTTGAGACCAAGTAAACTAAACCATACTGGTACAGTGGGAGCTTCATGATTTGGGTTGAAATTAGAAGACCGCTTGAGTAACTTCATTGATTTACCTTCGATATTAAGATATTTCTTGGAGAAAATTCTGGTGTAGTATTCAGCCACTGTTAGTTGTATCAACACATGTCTCTTATCCATGAGTTCCCATTTCCACTTGTCTACTAGCTTAATATCATAAACACTCTTTCTATTAACATCCATAGAAGAGTGTCCCCACCAAAATTTTCCAATAAGAGCAAACTTGAATTTTTCTGTCATTGTAGAAATTTTTTATTCAAAGAAAAAGAATATTTATTTTTCACCTTTCCTACTTCTCTTCTTAATAAAATGACAGTCATCTAAATCCTCAAGATATTCCTTATAACTTCAGGGGAATCCCACTGCAAACTCCACCTAAGGGTTACCCACCATGTGGGCGAAGGAGACTTTGTCTAGCTCAACCAAATAAGGAGGCGCCATCAGAGCAATGATAGCTGTCGACATTAAGCTACAGCGAAGTTGTGGTAGGAAAAACAATGAGAAGCTTCACAAAACTAGGCTGATGAGCGGCTCTGTCGCAGACGCCAGAGGCAAAGCTGAGCAGACAACGTGACGACGAACTGGGGTNCTTTGTTCAAAACATGTTAAATTACAATGAAATCTTATTTTAATCTTGATCAAATAATTTTCAAACTTTCTTTAAATATTGTTTAAACTTTTCTCAAGCATTGTTCAAAGTTTGTTAAATTTTTTTTGGAGTTTGTTCAAACTTTATTCAAACTATCTCTCTCATCTTCTTTCTATATTGTTTGAATGTACAAACAAGATTTGAATATAGACTGGTCAAGATTTGTATATGTTTCAACCATTTTCTTAGCGGACAATGTGTGACCTCTAACATTGTTCTTGGTTTAATGTTAAACTAGATAAGAAATGTTTAGCTCAATAACACTAAACAACTAGCAGGAGGGAGAGAAAAAATTTTCGTCTTGAACCTCTTTATAGACTTATCATAGACAAATGATGACCATGAGAGTTAATGTGTCATGGAATCAGTGAAAGAAAGAGCTTCCAATACGTTATTGAATAATTGAGATGAACAACAAAATAAACAAAATAAAGAACACATATTTAATGTAGAAAACATAAGATAAAAAAATCATGCCCAGAGGATGAGACATTACTATGACAAATAAAAAATTACAAAAAGAGAGTGTTGACTAAGATAACATCGAACTAAAGAAAAAAGAGTAAGTCATATTTTGTAGAAATAAAATAAGGTATTTTTAGAGTTTTACAAACCCTTTTTAAGGAAAATACTTAGGATAGAGCCAAAAAAGCAAGAGCACGTTGATTATAATCTAAACACTATTTTAAGTTTAATCTAATTAGTGAAAATTTAATTTTGTGATCTAAAAGATAGATGTCATTCTTCATTGTTGCTGTCATTGGGATTAAAAATTAGGTCTGATAACACTGATTCTAGATTCAATGTGATGAACAATAAAATAAATAATAGAACACAAATTTTATGGAATACTTAAATGGGAATAGAAATCATCAATGTTTATGGAGTTCAGTTAGGTTCTAATTATTGTTTTGAAGTAGTTTATGGAGGTGGATGCTCATTAAGGATGTATATATAATGTTCTTATGGTTTAGTTTGGATCCTGAAGAAGCTATGTTACCAAAGTCTTGACAATGGTGAGGTATTGCACCATTATGTTGGTACCCATGGTGAGATGGTGGAATTCATTTGCTAGCCGTAAGCCTCTGGATCTGTTAGTGGATTATAACCTTTTGCTCTAGTATTGTCCATATGGTTGCAGTGTTTTGTGGAGTACACATGGGAGGTTCGAATTGGAGGTATAGATGTTAACAATCCAATTTCGAACCGAGTTGTGGTCAGCTTAAAATCAATTCAAATGGATTGGGTACAACTTTAAATCGACTCGTGGCACGTTATATTCGATTTCGAGCTAGCTCGGCTCAAAATTGAACTAAGCTCGATCCGAATCAAAATGAAAACAAGCTGACTCATATTGAGTTATTTGGATTTGCTTTAGCTGGAAACCGACTCCATTCGGCTTGAAATCAGAACTAGCTGGCTCAAATTGAGTTATTTTGGATTGTTTTAGCTCAAAATCAACTGGTCGCTTGCTACATTCAATTTATTTTGCATTATATATANAATGAAATCTTATTTGAATCTTGATCAAATAATTTTCAAACTTTCTTTAAATATTGTTTAAACTTTTCTCAAGCATTGTTCAAAGTTTGTTAAATTTTTTTTGGAGTTTGTTCAAACTTTATTCAAACTATCTTTCTCATCTTCTTTCTATATTGTTTGAATGTACAAACAAGATTTGAATTAGGTTTGAATATAGATTGGTCAAGATTTGTATATGTTTCAACCATTTTTTTAGCGGACAATGTGTGACCTCTAACATTGTTCTTGGTTTAATGTTAAAACTAGATAAGAAATGTTTAGCTCAATAACACTAAACAACTAGCAGGAGGGAGAGAAAAAATCTTCGTCTTGAAACCTCTTTATAGACTTATCATAGACAAATGATGACCATGAGAGTTACAAAAGGCATAGAGAGGAGAGAGCTTCCAATGTGTCATCGAATCAGTTAAAGAAAGAGCTTCCAATACGTTATTGAATAATTGAGAAGAACAACAAAATAAACAAAATAAAGAACACATATTTAATGTAGAAAACATAAGATAAAAAAATCATGCCCAGAGGATGAGACATTACTATGACAAATAAAAAATTACAAAAAGAGAGTGTTGACTAAGATAACATTGAACTAAAGAAAAAGAGTAAGCCATATTTTGTAGAAATAAAATAAGGTATTTTTAGATTTTTACAAACCCTTTTTAAGAAAAATACTTAGGATAGAGCCAAAAAAGCAAGAGCACGTTGATTATAATCTAAACACTATTTTAAGTTTAATCNGTATGTATACATATATATATGTATATATATATACATACACATATATATGTATACATACACATATATGTATGTATATAGATATGTATACATACACATATATATGTATGTATATATGTATGTATATATATATGTATACATACACATATATATATGTATGTATATATGTATGTATATATATACACATATATATATACATGTATTAATATATTTTATGAAAAACTCAAGGGCTGATTTTATTGAAATAGAAAAGATACATAAAAGCTGTATGAGAGAGCCCAAAAGAGGCACCCTGCCCATACGATACAAGTACGGTAATACCCCAACAAAAAGATACAAACTCAATAAAAAGTAAAACAAATTTAAAACATGCATAGAACAAGTAGCAAGGGACGAGACAGTTTAGTCTTGTCTCTTCCTCTAGTTTTAGGAGCGGAGCCAGATAACAAACTTTGAAGAGTCGTGTCATTGTCAGGAGTAACTAAAGTATCATCCATTAAGTTTCCAAGTTAGAGTGTGCCCCCAATTTTCTTCTTTGGTCGAGAAGTGTAAACCTGTAATTATTCATCTGAAGACTAGCTCATGTGACCATCGATTTGATTTGATGTTAGAACCGCAGTAGAAGGAAAGACAATCGTTGCCACCGCGATAGGTTCCAATGTATGTAAAGTGTGAATTGTTACCTCTGCATCTGATGCTTCCTGAATAGGAGCTGCGGGATTATCCTGATTTTTTGGTCGAACTTTATTCGTTGAAGTGTGGTCAGGAGAAGGGATCTCAAGGGCAGACACCAACTCCTGTCTTGTAGTGATTCCCTTCTCATGCTGACCGTCATGAGATTCTTTGGGAGCGCGTTTAGGCACATGGGATGCACTAATAGTGTGTTCCTGCTTTTGACTATTGGGTCTCAACTGTGAGTGCAATTTGAAATATTTCTCATGCGCCTGTCTAAACATCTTGTAGTACTTGCAATAGTAAAGTTTTGTTCCGCAATAATTTTTTGCGAATAATAATTGTGAACAGATCCAAGTCAGACTTCTTCTACATCTGGTAGTGTAATATCTCTTTCAATCAAAATCCTTGCAATAAAAGGCCTTGAAAAATGAAATGTAGATAAGTACTTGCAAAGGTTTTCCAACAAAAGTCTCAATTGCATATAACATAGGTAAGTCAAAAATTTGAAACTTGAGTTCAGATAATGAGAACCAGATAGGTATAATTGGGGGTTCTTAACTGGAATCAAAATTAGGGTTCCATTTGAGCAATTCATATGTTTGTCCTCGATTGTGATGAATTTCTTTAAGAAAATCCTCGTGTAATTTTATTCTATGCTTAGTTGTATCATAACATGTCTTCCGTCGAAATGACCCACCTGTAAATCCTCAGGTAGTTTGACATCTTCAAAAACATTCCTGATGATCTCCATCTTAGCGCAACCTAACTGGAACTTTCCAACTAGTGTAAATTTGTATTTTCCTGCACGAGTTGAAATTTCTGCATCAGAGAAGAATATTGCTGTTTTGCCCGCTTTATCTCTATTCTTTTATAAGATTGCAATCGACATTTCCAGCAACAGAATATTGGTATATCTGCGGGAATACCAGGCAATCTGCGAGGTGGAAAAGGGAGCTACGTTTGAGGACCACTATAGAATAGGAGGGTTTGGCGGAATTATCACAGGCAACGGCGGCTGCGTAGGAAAACCCTGAGGCTATTAGGGTGCTTCACGCAAGCAGTGCAGCAAATTGACTCAACCCGTGCGGGAGCAGTCCAGCAGAGACTGTGGCGGAGCAGTCGATCGGCCAATAAGAAACTGCAGCGCGAAGGCTCGACAACGCGACAACACAACAGGCGAAGCCTCGACAACACAACAGACTACGCAATGATCGACGGCGCAAAATCCTCCGTCAGCCAGAGCCGAAGACATAAAGGATCAAAACGAGCGAGCGAAACTAGCTAGGGAGATGGCATCGATGTTNTAGAAAGAAAGATACAGATAGACTGTGTGGGAGGGCCCAAGCATGACACAACCCACACGATAACCACAAATGGTTTCAAAAAGAGAAAATACAGAAAAATATATAAGAGACCTAAAGGAAAAACAAAAAAAAAGTGTTAAAATACGTAGTATAAGGTAGTTAGAGAGCGGCCTAATTTTGCCTTGCCTCTGCCTCGAGTTTTAGAGGAGTCAACTAATAAATTGGTAAGATAAGTGTCAATGCCAATATTAACCAATGTATCTTCCAATAAGTTCCCGAGCTCGAGTCGTCATCCATTCTTCTTCTTCCTCTTGGAATAGACATGTCATTCCTCATCCGAAGATTGACTCACTTGATCAGTAGAATGGTCTAGAGTGCGTCGGACATGTGTAGGTTGTTGAACATTAGAAGCAACAACTTGTTATACCAGCTGATCTTTTTTTGGATCAAAGGAGCACTCTCGCGTGTCTTGACATGTAAGTGAGTTTTCTTCAATAATAGTGGGTGACATAAACACGTTTGAATCTGTACTTGTAGTATGATGTTCTTCATCAGGAACTGTGGTGTTGGAAAGAGGATCGGGTTGCACATTCTCAGCAGGGATGGTAGATGACCGATTTTTAGCGATATCCGGAATTACATGAGGATGCAAGCGATAGCGAATAATGGAACTGTGACCAAACATTCTACAATGAGAGCAATAAGAAGGTGATTATATTTCAACATTTTGCAAATACCCATTGTGAGTGGTTACAATCCATACCTCATCCGGAGCTGGTTGAGTGATATTTCTCTCAACTAACACACAGACCACAGAGAATTTGGTGATAGCAAGCGTGAGACTATCAACCTTTAGATACTTACCGTAAGCAGTTGCTAAGTAGAGAATTTCCAAGATGAATAGATGTAATTTTAACCCCGAAAACTTTATCCAAACAGGAATGATAGAGGACTTAGCTTTTGGATCAAAATAGACAGTCCACTTCAGAATTCTCATAAAACGGTTGTCAATCTTGATAAATTTTCGAGAAAAAATGCGATTGTAATCGACATAGTGAGATAACTGAATAAGTATACGTCGACCATCAAGTAAATCAATATTCCAACTTCCCAACAGCTTCATAGCATTAAAATCTTTCCGAATGATCTCAAGTTTTGGGTGACCGTAAAGGAATTTCCCCACTAGAGCAAAACGCCAACAAGATGCAAAAGTACTGGTTTTAAACTCTGTGAGAATAAGAGCAGACTTCTTATTTTTTTACCAAGTTTTTTAATGAAGTTGTGATCACCACCACCTTCAAAAGCCTTGTGGAAAGATTGTGGAACATTGAAGAAAACCAGACTCTGAACCCGAAGGAGGAGCACAAGTAGGAATAGGTAAGTCGCCGACAAGTGCAGTGACATAGAAACAGATCGTCGATGTTATCTCCAGAGCAGCTAGGCGAGCCGCTAGAAAAAGGCGAGCAAACTTCAAAATAGTGAAGTTGTAGTGGAAAAAACAACAAAAGCAGGAGGTGCGAAACTTCTGCTTCGAGCACGAGGAGCGCCAGCGTGGTCGACGAAGAAGTTCCTATATAGAAGTTCATATATATATATATATATGAACTTCTGAACTTCTGAAATGAAGATTCTGAAATTGTCTGTGAATTTTGACCCACAGACGGAACCACCAATCATTCCGGTTTGGATTCGTCTCTCTGGTCTGAAATTTTATTATTTTTCTCAAAAAGTATTGTACTCTATTGCCACAGCTTATAGGAAGCCACTCAAGACGGACATTCATACTTTTAATCTGTCCCGTCCTTCTGAAATCAGAGTACTTATTGAAAGAGACATCACTTCACCCGCTTCTGAGGAAATCTGGTTGGGCACACAACACCATAGATATTGGCAGAATGTAGAGATTGAACATTTTCCATCGTATTGTTCGAACTATCGTATGTTCGGACACTCAAGTTCTCAATGTCACCATATACATCCCCAACTCAGACCAAAAAAAGCAAACTGCTTCGCTAGATGTTGTTATTCCATCTTCTCCTGATCAGCAGACAATATGACAACCATTTAATCCTCAATTATAGCTCCCTCATCCTTGGAACCTCCTATCGTGGGGGAGAGGGAGTTTCTTCAGATCCCGCTTGCCCTATAACCTATCATTGATAATACAGGTGGAAATACTTCTACTGCTTCACAACCACCTCATCAGGTCCAGAAAGATGTTAATATTACTCAGGCTCATGTGGATCAAGACATGCAATGACCTACACCTATCCGACCACCTTTGGAATCTACTGATCAGATGAGTCAATCATCGAATGAGGAATGACAGGTCTACACATCAAGGAGGAAGAATAAGAATGAAGATCTACTTGAGCTCAGAAATCTGATGAATGATACTTTGGTTACTACGGGCAATGGTACACACCTTACCAATTTGTTAGCCGACTCACTTCCGAGAATTAGAGGTAGGATGACTAAAGTGGGATGCCCCTAGCACTTTTGTGTCATTTTGTAGTTTTTTGGTTTTCAACCTTTTTATATCTTTGCTTTATCTGGGTTTTGTGTGTGTTGTATTGTATGAGTTGAACTTTCTTTTAGGTCATCTCATACAACATTTCTATATCTTTTTTGTATTAATATATTTGCTCTCGAGCTTTTTCTATATATATTTATTTATATGAAAAAACCCAAGGACTGATATATTAAAGATAAAGATACAGATAGGTTTGTATGGGTGGGCCTAAACACCCAACCCACACGGTACAACACACACAAAAAAATATAAAATATGGACATATAGAAATAAAAAGAAACCCAAAAACCACCCGAGCACTGAAAAAGTGTGGGTCATCCCAATCTAGTCATGTCTCTAGCTCTAGTTCTCGGTAGGGATCCAACTAGCAGATTGGTAAAGTGTTGACCATTACCCGTAGTAACCAAAGTAACATCCATAAGATTCTTGAGCTCTAGTAGATCTTCATTCTTCTTCCTCCGGGGAGTGTAAACATGTCATTCCTCCTCCAAAGAATCTGTCTAATGGGGTAAAGCTGAAGCAGAAGGATTACCAACAGTAGTATCCACATTAGGATTACGTATGATTTGACACAACACCGGATACTTCTTGAAGAAGTGGTGTTGCGAGGCTTTCCTGATTATCAGTCTGAACACTATCATTTATAGGTAATTGTCCATCAGTATTATTTTGTATGGAGTTTGTAGGTGTCAGCATCGCATCACTCAGAGTAACAATAACAACAGTTTCATGCGGGGGTCCTCAGGTGCAACAAACACCTCCTGTCTGGTAGTATCCTTCTCAGGTGGAACTAAAATGTCCACAGCAATTTGTGGCATTTAGCAAGGATATGAACAAACATCTTACAGTATGTACAATATGAGGGTTTGTGTTCCATGACGATTTGTTGTCAATCACCATTATGGGTTGTGTCCAACCAGACTTCAGTAACATCACGTAAAATAATATCCCTTTTCACAAGTATTCTGGTCACCGAGAGTCTGGTTAGGTTGAAAGTAGGCAGATCTAATTCCAAATGATCCCCAAGGATGGCCCCAATGGAGAAGAGAATCTGATGGTGAAAAAAATGCAGCTTGAGACCAAGTAAATTAAACCATACTGGTACAATGGGAGCTTCATGATTTGGGTTGAAATTAAAAGACCACTTGAGTAACTTCATTGATTTACCTTCGATATTAAGATATTTCTTGGAGAAAATTCTGGTGTAGTATTCAGTCACTGTTAGTTGTATCAACACATGTCTCTTATCCATGAGTTCCCATTTCCACTTATCTACTAGCTTAATATCATAAACACTCTTTCTGTTAACATCCATAGAATAGTGTCCCCACTAAAATTTTCCAATAAGAGCAAACTTGAATTTTTCCGTCATTGTAGAAATTTTTTATTCAGAGAAAAAGATTATTTCTTTTTCACATTTCTTACTTCTCTTCTTAATAAAAGAACAGTCATCTGTACCCTCTAGATATTGTTTATAACTTGAGGGGAATCCCACTGCAGACTCCACCTAAGGGTTACCCACCATGTGGGCGAAGGAGACTTTGTCTGGCTCAACCAAATAAGGAGGCGCCATCAGAGCAAGGATAGTTGTCGACGTTAAGCTACAGCGAAGTTGTTGTGGTAGGAAAAACAGTGAGAAGCTTCACGAAACTGGGCTGACGAGCGGCTCTGTCGCAGACGCCAGAGGCAAAGCCGAGCAGACAACGTGACAACGAACTGGGGTCGAGCGGCTCTATCGTAGACAGAAGCAGGAAGCAGATGTCAAGCGGTTGGACTCGTCAATCTTCCAACAAAAACGGGCGCGAGTCGACGAAGCAGAAAGGAGCAGAAGCTTCGAGCGACAAAATCGATGGCGATCGTCATTCAAAACATTCGAAACCCTAGCAGAGCAATTGTCCGCCATTTTGGATATATATAAAACTGTGTGCGTCTCTCCATTGATCCTTTTTTATTCTTAATTAATTATGATACTTTTTTGGTAAATAAATTGATATTCTAGGTTAATTAATTTTTAATGATTTATTCTCAACAACAATAATCTACTTTAAGGTAATAAAAGTCTTTTCTTTCTTCTAATTTCATCATTTCTACCATGAATCATAATACTTTATATGCAATAATTATGTTAATCATAATATTGAATGCAATTATAAATACGCATGAAAACATTAAATAATTTCAAATAAAATTGGATAAAATATGATTAACATTTCATAAAATAAATTTTATTTAAAATGCTTATTAAAAAAAAATTTGAATCATTTATATTTAAATAATACTATTAAATATAATAATATAAATCTTACTTAGCAAAATCACTAATANTATAAAATTGGATAAAATATGATTAACATTTAATAAAATAAATTTTATTTAAAATGCTTATTAAAGAAAAAGTTTGAATCATTTATATTTAAATAATACTATTAAATATAATAATATAAATCTTACTTAGCAAAATCACTAATAAATACTTGCAAATTAAAAAACAACAATCTAAATAAGAAAATCCTAGAATTAACTAATAACACTAGCTAAACTTTCATCAAATTCATGCATTAAAAGCTTAAAGTTATAATTTACCTTTTAATAGTGAACCACAAGATGGCAATCTTAAGTTCAACCTCACTTGTATACAAATCCAAACAATATAACTAAATCAAATTATTTTAAATTAAGTAAAACCATAATTTTATCCACATTTAAAATTGACGAAATGCAAAGCTAATGTTTAAACCTTCAACTTAAAGAAGTTAAGATGTTCAACCTTGTTCACAATTTGATTATATCCAATGTTTGAGCTCATCTCATCGTTAGGAACAAGGCGTCTCACTGAAACTTATAGTTGCGATATTAACTCACTTTTTGCAACACCAATCCTAAACATTAAATATTTTTTTTCAACCAATGATCAAACTCGTTGCAAACACTCCCAAGATGCTTAAAACTTGTCTCAACTCCCTTCGCTAGTACTTGACCGGCAAACCAAACAAGCTACTCTGATGACTTCAACGCTCACTCTGCTCTCCATCTTCTCACGGTCATTCATCTTCGTTCTCATTCCAGTTTCGATCTCCTCCAAAATACAATTGGTTCGCTAAAAAGGTTAGTTTTTTTACTGTCTCGCCGCTTATATAAAAAAAATTATTTCTTAATGTCTTGCAATTTTTTGTTCCTTCTTCTAGCTTACATGAACAAGTAAATGATAATTCAATTTCAATANACCAATGTTTGAGCTCATCTCATCGTTAGGAACAAGGAGTCTCACTGAAACTTATAATTGCGATATTAACTCACTTTCTGCAACACCAATCCTAAACATTAAATATTTTTTTCAACCAATGATCAAACTCGTTGCAAACACTCCCAAGATGCATAAAACTTGTCTCAACTCCCTTCGCTAGTACTTGACCGGCAAACCAAACAAGCTCCTCTGATGACTTCAACGCTCACTCTGCTCTCCATCTTCTCACGGTCATTCATCTTCGTTCTCATTCCAGTTTCGATCTCCTCCAAAATACATTTGGTTCGCTAAAAAGGTTAGTTTTTTTACTGTCTCGCCGCTTATATAAAAAAAAATTATTGCTTAATGTCTTGCAATTTTTTGTTCCTTCTTCTAGCTTACATGAACAAGTAAATGATAATTCAATTTCAATAAGAGGCAAGACCAATCCTATTAGAAAAAAAGATGAGTCGTCATCAGTCGGTTCATTTAAGTAGAAAAAAAAATAAGGAGACATGAGAAATTACAGAATTTTGCGTTATATAGGAAGTGAAATAGTCCAAGGAGCAATCCCCTATAGCGAACCAAGTGGTTTTGAGAGAAGATCGNTTAATTCAATTTCAATAAGAGGCAAGACCAATCCTATTAGATAAAAAGATGAGTCGTCATTAGTCGGTTCATTTAAGCAGAAAAAAAAATAAGGAGACATGAGAAATTACAGAATTTTGTCGTTATATAGGAAGTGAAATAGTCCAAGGAGCAATCCCCTATAGCGAACCAAGTGGTTTTGAGAGAAGATCGAAGCTAAACTGAGAACGAGACCCAAAAGCTAGTAAAAAAAATGACGAACGAAGAGAACATCAAAGTGATGCAAAGCAAAGGGTAAGATAGGACGTGATCGTGGCGCCGTCGGAGACAGCAAACAGCAACCTAATATTGAAAATTTAAGTTTTGGTGCAACGTCCTGATCCAAATGACAAGACGAGCTGAAACTTAAGATTTCATTAAATTGTGTAAATATAATCGAACATCTTAATTTTTTCAAGGTGACGGCAACTTTTAACTTTAGTTTTGTATTACATCAATTTTATATGAGAATTAAAACAACATAATGAGTTATCTAAACATAACACAGGAGAAATCGCACTTCTATGCTACAGTAACCGAAGACAAAAACAATATGCATGTCGACCTTTCATATATCATTTTAAAAGATCTTATAATAATTTTAATGTATGTGTCTATGATATTTACATAATAGAATAAACTTGTACTTGCATATGCATTAACTTTAATTATATTTTTCTTGATCTAATATTTAACTTTAATTTACTTTATGCTATTAACATTTAAATCTATCTTAGAAGTACCATCAAAACATAACCTCACGCCCCTAACTGATATTATCTCATTGGCATAGTGGTTCATGATTTGATTTACATGATTGTCTTAAATGGAAATGCGGCAACCCTTAATTAATATCTCCTGTCGGCACAATAATTAGCGATCAAAACAACATAATTATCTAAGATGGTAGAATAACATCTACACGGACAACTATATTAACATCATCTGTCTATACCATAAAAGAGTGAACTCATCTTAACAATAGCATACAAACATTTATAGATATACTAATTCATTATTTATATCATATTTTCTCCTGAGACATCTTTTGACAACTTATATTTATCTTTTAAAAAAATATGTATTAGTAAATTAGTAAATGCATTTATACTAGAATGTACATATCATGTAATAATGTGATATATTCTTGTAAAAATTATAATGCAGTGACCTCTTATTAGAAAAATTATAGCACAACTATTTATACAATAATTTTAACATGCATATTTGATGACTAACGATATGAAAAATCAGATATATTTTAATTTCATTGACATAAGACATAACGGTGAATAATTGAAAACATGGACATATTTAAAAAAAGAAATCTTACTGTAATTTAAAAACATAATTATTCAACTTTAATGTCAAAATTTTCTTCTCCTCCCTTAAAACTAAATTGCTAAAGATTAATTTTTATTTAATTAAACATATTATTAATATTTTAATACACAATATGTATATTAAATTCATTAACTAAAATAAATAAAATTGAANGATTAATTTTTATTTAACTAAACATATTATTAATATTTTAATACACAATATGTATATTAAATTCATTAACTAAAATAAATAAAATTGAAAAATTATCTCGATTATTTGCACAAATATTGATCTCTGTTCCATTTAATTTAAGAATTCAATAGTTTAAATCATGAATTCAAAAGTACTTACAATTAATATATATATATATATATAGTTCATTAAATAAATTATTTTATAAACTAAATTTTTTACTTTTCTCTTCGATCGGCTAACCTTCCCGCACGCACGCAAGGGCTCGGTAGGTTCATCTTTTCCTTGCGAAAGCTACTTCGCTCTACCTTTTTTGGTTTTGCTCCTCACAAACAACATTGTTGCAACCGCGACTACGTAGCATCCCTTCTTCCATGTTTCCCACTTGGCGTCAAAGTCTCGTGTTCTGTTCAGTTCTCACACACGAGGTTTCATCTTTTTTTCTTTGTCATAAGTATCACACCAAATACACGACGCTAAAGCTTTCAATCCTTCTAGTAGACAACACCGCTCGACTTCTGCCCTCACCCACTAGAAACCATTCGCCTGCAACGCAATAGGTAGATTCCTGACTTCACTTCTTTACACACAAATTTCTTCCCTCTTATTTGCTACTTTCATATTTCTTTTTGCTCTGACTATCAATCTTTCTCCATAAGCTTCTATTAGCCTCTGTTCGAAAGGAGACATGTTTTCTTAAAATGAAGTTGTCAAGGTTGTTTCGCCCTTTCGAATCGACACAAATCTCTTAAATAATAATTTATTTTTAACTAATTATTTAATTTTTCTATGGTTACTCCAATATGGAAACGTCAAAACCGTTGATCCCTTTCAGAACGACACAAACCCCTTAAATAAAAATTTTATTTTAATTAATTATTTCTTTTTTTATATGGTTATTACAATGATATCAGAGATAGGTTCTGATCTTGTGACCTATGGGTTATATTTCCTTCATATGTGGAATTATTTTATTGTAATAAAACATATAAAAAAATTAATTAAAAACTATTTTCTTTTAAGGGATTTTTTTTCAGTTCGAAAGGGACTAACCGGTCTCAACGGTTCCATTTTAAGAAAACAAATATCCTCATTTGAACGGAGACTGATAGAAGCTTAAAGAGGGGAAATCGAGAGTCAAAGCAGAGAAAAAGAAATATGAAAGAGGTGGAGAAGAATGAAGAAGCATGTGAGTGAATAAGTAAAGTGAAGGATCTGTCTAGTGTGTTGTTTGCGATAAGTGGAATGAAATGTGAGGTTTGAAGTCAAGTGTTGCTATCTGCGTGAAGGTACAAAAGCTTCAGCGTCGTTTATTTAGTGCAAGTCTTCTGACGAATGATAAAAGAGAAAAGAAAGTCTCGTGTGTGAAGACCAAACTGAGTCCTAGACTTTGACGGCAAGTGTGAAGAACTTAAAAAGGAGGACGAGCAATCGCGGTTGCGACAATTTCAACTGCGAGGAGCGAAGCTGAGGAAGGCAGAGCGAAGCAGCTTTCGTGACGGGAAGAGAAACCTACTGAGCCCTTGCATGCATGCATGCATGCAAGAAGGTTAGTCAACCGAAAAAGAAAAGTACAAATTAGGTAAGTTTTTCTTTAAATAATAATTATAAGTACTTTTGAGTTAAGTATTTAAGCTATTAAAGTTTTAAATTAAATGAAATAGAGATCAATATTTAAATTAAATGAAATAGAGATCAATACCTATGCAATCGATTGAGATAATTGTTCAAGTTTATTTATTTTAATTAATAAATCTAATATATATATTATGCATTAAATATTAATAATATCTTGAACTACATAGGAATTAAGCTATAGCTGTTCAGCTTGGAGAGATGAGAAAATTTTGAAATTAATGGTAAATAATTATGTTTTTAAATGACAATAATATTTTTTTTATTTTTAAATATATTAATGTTTATTTTTATGTCTTATATCAATGAAATTAAAATACATATGATTTTCGTATCATTTGTCATAAAATATGTATGTTAAAACAATTATATAAATAGTTGTACCCTAGTTTTCTTAATAATAGATCACTATATTACAGTTTTTCTAAGAATATCACATATTATTATATGAAATGCAGATTCTACTATAGATGCATATACGAATGTATTTCAATGACCTATAGATTTAATAATTGTATATTTTATTTGTAGATAAACATAAATCGTGTTAAAATATGTCAAATAAGAATGTATGATATGAAGAAAGTATTACATATATGAATGTTTGTATGTACATGTTAAGAGGAGTTCTCACCCATACGGTACAGGTAGAAGACGTCATTGTACCCAAAAGTGTAGATGTTATTCTACCACCCCAGACAATTGTGAAGTTTAAATCACTAACATTTGTCCCGACGAAAGAATATCAATAAGGTGCAATATGCACATTTCCATCTAAAACAATTGTGTAAATTAAATCACTAACCATTGTGTCAAAGGTATAATATCGATCAGGCGTGTGCTAGATTATATTTTGACAGTGTTCATAAGAAAGATGTGAATGTTAATCGCATGAAGTAAAAGTAAAATTAAATATTAAATCTGGAATAACATAGTTAAAATTAATAATATTAAACTATAAGTTTCTTCTATTAAATAAATTTCATGAATAAACATTAGGATTAATATAAGATCTTTTATAGTGATATATAAAAGATCGAAATTTATATCACTTTTTTCCTTGAGTTGTTATAATTTAAAAGTGTGATTACTCTTGGGTTATTTTTTGATAACTCATTATGTTGTTTTAATATTATTTTCAAGCTTTAAACTTTTAAATGAGATGAATCGAAGAGGAACCAATGCGTACAAAAAAGATGACTGGAGCCATAAGGTAAAAAATTTTCATGTTAATTAAATGACTTTCTTAAGTAGCTTTTTAATGAATATTTGAATATTAAATAGTTAATGATAGAATTAGAATGATAGATCATTTTCCACTGTCTAGCTTTCTGTTCCAGCCTTGGTTAATTGCAAACCTAAAGCCAATGTGGGACAAGAATGAAATCAAAGCATTATATCACCTAGAAGATTGGAACTACGTGTCATACAGAAGAAAGTGTTATGACATAGGAGACACCTCTTGAACCCTGCATGGGACAAAAGTGTTGCATGAAGAGAGCAACCTCTTGAATCTGGATTTGTTTGGAGGATGATTCTATATAGAGAGCACTGACAAGTACATTAGTTACTCAAGTAGAGAGATTACGAAACCCTAAGTAGAACGAAGCTAAAATATTAAACTTTGAGATGCCTTTTGGTATATCGATTAAAATTTGTTAGAAATTCCAACGTTAAGCATGCTACCATGGAAGCACTCCTAGCAAGTTACCCCAACGAGGCAAAACCGTAAGGTCATTTCGCCAAAGGGGATCATAAATTCATGGGTGAGAAGTTNCCACCCCAGACAATTGTGATGTTTAAATCACTAACATTTGTCCCGACGGGAGAATATCGGCGTGGTGCAACATGCACATTTCCATCTAAAACAATTATGTAAATTAAATCACTAACCGTTCTGCCAAAGGTATAATATCGATTAGTCGTGTGCTAGATTATATTTGGGCAGTGCTCATAAGAAAGATGTAACTGTTAATCGCATGAAATAAAAGTAAAATTAAATATTAAATTTGGACTAATATAGTTAAAATTAATAATATTAAACAATAAGTTTCTTCTATTAAATAAATTTCATGAATAAACATTAAGATTAATATAAGAACTTTTATAGTGATATATAAAAGACCAGAATGTATATTACTTTTTTCCTTGAGTTGTTATAGTTTAAAAGTGTGATTACTCTCGGATTATTTTTTGATAACTCATTATGTTATTTTAATATTATTTTCAAGCTTTAAACTTTTAAATGAGATGAATAGAAGAGGAACCAATGCGTATAAAAAAGAAGACTGGAGCCATAAAGGTAAAAAAAAAAATTTGTTAATTAAATGACTTTCTTAAGTAGCTTTTTAATGAATATTTGAATATTAAAAAGTTAATGATAGAATTAGAATGATAGATAATCATTTCCCCCTGTCNCAAAAAAGATGACTGGAGCCATAAAGGTAAAAAAGATTTTTGTTAATTAAATGACTTTCTTAAGTAGTTTTTTTATGAATATTTGAATATTAAAAAGTTAATGATAGAATTAGAATGATAGATAATCATTTCCCCCTGTCTAGCCTTCTGTTCCAGCCTTGGTTAATTGCAAGCCTTAAGCCAACGTGAGACAAGAATGAAATCAAAGCATTATATCACCTAGAAGATTGGAACTACGTGTCATACAGAAGAAAGTGTTATGACATAGGAGACGCCTTTTGAACCCCGCATGGGACAAAAGTGTTGCATGAAGAGAGCAACCCCTTGAATCTGGATTTGTTTGGAGGATGATTATGTATAAAGAGCACTGACAAGGACATTAGTTACTCAAGTAGAGAGATTATGAAACCCTAAGTAGAACGAAGCTAAAATATTAAACTTTGGGATGCCTTTTGGTATAACGATGAAAATTTGTTAGAAATTTCAACGTTAATCATGCTCACATGGGAGCACTCCTAAGAAGTTACCCCAACGAGGCAAAACCGTAAGGTCATTTCGCCAAAGGGGATCATAAATTCATGGGTGAGGAGTTTGTGCTGTCAATGTATGTATATATATATGTGTGTGTGTGTGTGTGTGTGTGTGTGTGTGTGTGTGTGTGTCGTCAGTCGTGACATGTTGGTAGAGCAGCCTCTTTGAAGGTCGTAAGTCCCCTCAGGTCACGGATTCGAATCCCCCTCTGGCCAGTTTGCCGGTAGAAAGGGTGGTTATCAAATTGTTAGGCACATAAGGGTGGTTGGGGGCTCGTATAATAGCCTCCGACCATTTTTTTAATATATATATATATATATATATATATATATGTTATAAANGAGGGATTTTTTTTCAGTTCGAAAGGGAGTAACCGGTCTCAACGGTTCCATTTTAAGAAAACAAATATCCTCATTTGAACAGAGACTGATAAAAGCTTAAAGAGAAGACATCGAGAGTCAAAGCAGAGAAAAAGAAATATGAAAGAGGTGGAGAAGAATGAAGAAGCATGTGACTGAATAAGTAAAGTGAAGGATCTGTCTAGTGTGTTGTTTGCGGGAAAGTGGATTGAAATGCGAGGTTTGAAGTCAAGTGCTGCTATCTGCGTGAAGGTACAAAAGCTTCAGCGTCGTGTATTTAGTGCAAGTATTCTGACGAATGATAAAAGAGAAAAGAAAGTCTCGTGTGTGAAGACCAAACTGAGTCCTAGACTTTAACATCAAGTGTGAAAAACTTAAGAATAAGGGAGGATGAGCAATCGCGGTTGCGACAATTTCACCTGCGAGGAGCGAAGCTGAGGAAGGCAGAGCGAAGCAGCTTTCGTGACGGGAAGAGGAACCTACTGAGCCCTTGCATGCATGCATGCAGGAAGGTTAGTCGACTGAAAAGAAAAGTACGAATTAGGTAAGTGATTCTTTAAATAATAATTATAAGTACTTTTGAGTTAAGTATTTAAGCTATTAAAGTTTTAAATTAAATGAAATATAGATCAATAATTATGCAATCGATTGAGATAATTGTTCAATTTTATTTATTTTAATTAATAAATTTAATAAACATATTATGCATTAAATATTAATAATAACTTGAACTACATAAGAATTAAGTTATAGCTGTTCAGCTTGGAGAGACGAGAAAATTTAGAAATTAATGATAAATAATTATGCTTTTAAATTACAATAATATTTCTTATTTTTAAATATATTAATGTTTATTTTTATGTTTTATATCAATGAAATTAAAATACATATGATTCTTCATATTATTAGTCATAAAATATGTATATTAAAACAATTGTATAAATAGTTGCACCCAACTTTTCTTAATAATAGGTCACTATATTATAGTTTTTCTAAGAATATCACATATTATTATATGACATGTAGATTCTAATATAGATGCATATACGAATTTATTTCAATGACCTATAGATTTAATAAATGTATATTTTATTTGTAGATAAACATAAGTCGTGTTAAAAGATGTCAAATAAGAATGTATGATATGAAGAAAGTAGTACATATATGAACGTTTTCTATGTACATGTTAAGAGGAGTTCTCACCCTCACGGTACAGGTAGAAAACGTCATTGTACCCAAAAGTGTAAATGTTATCCTACCATCCCAGACAATTGTGATGTTTAAATCACTAACATTTGTCCCGACGGGAGAATATCGGCGAGGTGCAATATGCACATTTCCATCTAAAACAATTGTGTAAATTAAATCACTAACCGTTCTGCCAAATGTATAATATCGATCAGGCGTGTGCTAGATTATATTTGGACAGTGCTCATAAGAAAGATGTGAATGTTAATCGCATGAAGTAAAAGTAAAATTAAATATTAAATTTGGACTAATATAGTTAAAATTAATAATATTAAACTATAAGTTTCTTCTATTAAATAAATTTCATGAATAAACNTCACCCCAGACAATTGTGATGTTTAAATCACTAACATTTGTCCCGACGGGAGAATATCAGCGTGGTGCAATATGCACATTTCCATTAAAACAATTATGTAAATTAAATCGCTAACCGTTCTGCCAAGGTATAATATCGATTAGGCGTGTGCTAGATTATATTTGGACAGTGCTCATAAGAAAGATGTAAATGTTAATCGCATGAAGTAAAAGTAAAATTAAATATTAAATCTGGACTAATATAGTTAAAATTAATAATATTAAACTATAAGTTTCTTCTATTAAATAAATTTCATGAATAAACATTAAGATTAATATAAGATCTTTTATAGTGATATATAAAAGACCAGAATGTATATTACTTTTTTCCTTGAGTTGTTATAGTTTAAAAGTGTGATTACTCTCGGATTATTTTTTGATAACTCATTATGTTATTTTACTATTATTTTCAAGCTTTAAACTTTTAAATGAGATGAATAGAAGAGGAACTAATGCGTACAAAAAAGATGACTGGAGCCATAAAGGTAAAAAAAATTTTTGTTAATTAAATGACTTTCTTAAGTAGTTTTTTAATGAATATTTGAATATTAAAAAGTTAATGATAGAATTAGAATGATAGATAATCATTTCCCCCGGTCNTATGGGTACATATAGAAATAAAAAGAAACTCAAAAACCACTCAGGCGCTGAAAAAGTGTGGGTTATCCCAATCTAGTGTTGTCTTTGACTCTAGTTCTCGATAGGGATTCAACTAGCAGATTGGTAAGGTGCTGACCATTACCCGTAGTAACCAAAATATCATCCATTAGACTCCTGAGCTCTAGTAGATCTCCATTCTTCTTCTTCTTCCTGGAAGTGTAAACCTGTCATTCCTCCTCTGAAGAATCTGCCTGATGGGGTAGAGCTGAAGCAGAAGGATTACCAACAGTAATACCCACAATAGCTTCTACAATATGTGAAGTATGAGTTGCCGCTACACCAGATACTTCTTGAAGAAGTGGAGCTGCGAGGCTCTCCTGATTATCTGTCTGAACACTATTATTTATAAGTAATAGTCCATCAGTATTGTTTTGTATGAAGTTTGTAAGTGCCAGCATCGCATCACTTGCAGTTACAGTAACAGCAGTGTCATGGGGGGGTCCTCAGGTGCAACAGACACCTCCTGTCTGATAGTATCTTCCTCAGGTGGAACTAAAATGTCCACAGCAGTGGGGTTAGACCCATACTTATTCACTTGAATCTTAGATTTCAAATTAGGATGAAATTTGTGGCATTTAGAAAGGATATGACCAAACATCATACAGTGGGTACAATATGGAGGTTTGTGTTATATGACGATTTGTTGCTAATAATCATTATGGATTGTGCCCAACTAGATTTCAGTAACATCAGGTAAAGTAATATCCCTTTCCACAAGTATTCTGGCCACCGAGAGTCTAGTTAGGTTGAAAGTTGGCAGATTTAGTTTCAAAGGATCCCCAAGGATGACCCCAATAGAGTAGAGAACCTGATGGTGAAAAAAATGCAGCTTGAGACCAGGAAACTAAACCATACCGGTACAGTGAGAGTTTCATGATTTTGGTCGAAATTAGGAGACCACTTGAGTAACTTCATTGATTTGCATTTGATATTAAGATATTTCTTGGAGAAAATTCTGGTGTAGTATTCAGTCACTGTTTGTTAGATCAACACATGTCTTATATCCATGAGTCTCACTTTCCACTTGCCTACTAGCCTAAGATCATCAACACTCATTCTGATAACATCCATAGGAGGGTGTCCCCACTGAAATTTTTCAATAAGAGTAAACTTAAATTTTTCCGTCAGGGAAGAAATTTCTGATTCAGAGAAAAAAGATTGTTTCTTTTTCACCTTTCCTACTTCCCTTCTTAATAAAAGGACAATTATTTGTATCCTCACGAGATTCCTTATAATTTGAGGGAAAACCTACTGCGGACTCCACCTGAGGGTTACCCACCATGTGGGCAAAGTAGACTTTGTCCGGTTCAACCAAACCAGAAGGAGGCGCCATCAGAGCAAGGAGAGCTGTCGGATTAAGCTACAACTTGCTGCGGCAGGAAAAACAGTGAACCTCTGTCGCAGACGCAGCACGACGTGAGGAGCGCGAGCGTCGAGCAGACGCGAACGCGTTGTCTTCGAGACGCAGACGAGCGCCTACGAGCGNATTGCCTTTGACTCTAGTTCTCGGTAGGAATTCAGCTAGCAGATTGGTAAGGTGTTGACCATTACCCGTAGTAACCAAAGTATCATCCATAAGACTCCTGAGCTCTAGTAGATCTTCATTCTTCTTCTTCCTCCTGGAAGTGTAAACCTGTTTTTCCTCCTTCGAAGAATCCGCCTGATGGGGTAGAGCTTAAGCAGAAGGATTACCAACAGTAATACCCACAATAGGTTCTACAATATGTGAAGTATGAGATGCCGCTACACCATATACTTCTTGAAGAAGTAGAGCTGCGAGGCTCTCCTGATTATCAGTCTGAAAACTATCATTTATAGGTAATAGTCCATCAATATTATTTTGTATGGAGTTTGTAGGTGCCAACATTGTATCACTCGCAGTAACAGTAACAACAGTGTCATGGGGGGTCCTCAGGTGCAACAAACACCTCCTGTCTGATAGTATCCTCCTCAAGTGGAACTAAAATGTCCACAGCAGTGGGGTTAGACCCATCCTTATTCACTTGAACCTTAAATTTCAAATTAGGATGAAATTTGTGGCATTTAGAAAGGATATGACCAAACATCATACACTGGGTACAATATGAGGGTTTGTGTTCTATGACGATTTGTTGCCAATAACCATTATTGATTGTGTCCAGCTAGACTTCAGTAACATCAGGTAAAGTAATATCCCTTTCCACAAGTATTCTGTCCATTGAGGGTCTGGTTAGGTTGAAAGTAGGCAGATCTAGTTTCAAAGGACTCCCAAGGATGACCCCAATATAGTAGAGAACCTGATGGTGAAAAAAATGCAGCTTGAGACCAGGTAAACTAAACCATACCAGTACAGTGAGAGTTTCATGATTTTTGTCGAACTTAGGAGACCACTTGAGTAGCTTCATTGATTTGTATTCGATATTAAGATATTTCTTGGAGAAAATTTTGGTGTAGTCTTCAGCCACTGTTAGTTGGATCAACACATGTTTCTTATCCATGAGTCCCACTTTTCACTTGCCTACTAGCTTAAGATCATCAGCACTCGTTCTGATAACATCAATAGTAGGGTGTCCTCACAAAAATTTTCCAATAAGAGTAAACTTGAATTTTTCCGTCATGGTAGAAATTTCTGATTCAAAGATAAAGATTGCTGCTTTTCCACATTTCCTACTTCCCTTCTTAATAAAAGGACAATCATCTGTATCCTAACGAGATTTCTTATAACTTGAGGGGAAACCCACTGCGGACTCCACCTGAGGGTTACCCATCATGTGGACAAAGAAAACTTTATCCGGTTCAAACCAGAAGAAGGCGCCATCAGAGCAAGGAGAGCTGTCGGATTAAGCTACAACTTGCTGTGGCAGAAAAATAATGAACCTCTGTCACAGACGCAGCACGACGCGACGAGCGCGAGTGTCGAGGAGACTTGAAAGCGTCGTCGTCGAGACGCAGATGAGTGCCGACAAGCGCGAGCCGACGAAGGAGAAAGGAGCGGAAGCTTCGAGCGACAAAATCAATGGCGATCGCCATTCGAAACCTTCGAAACCCTAACAGAGCTGTCGCCCTTCGAAAACCTATTTTTTAGCACTTCCAACCCTCATGTTTCTCATCCTCTAGAAATAATATATTCAGATGTATGGGCGCCTTTCTCCATTCCTTCTAAACAATTTTATAAATACTATGTAGTTTTTGTGGATGATTTTTTCGTTGTTCATGGGTTTATCTTATTCGGAACAAAAATAAAACAGTTGAGAAATTTATTTACCGAATTCAAACATTTAGTGGAAAATAAGTTTAACACACACATAAAGACTCTCCATACCGATGGATGTGGTGAATATCCCAATTCTCATCTTACCTCCTTGGGGCATTCAACATCAATATATTTGTCCATATACCCCATAATAGAATGGGATTGCCGAAAGAAAGCAAATACATGTTATAGAAAAGCTCAAATCCTTCTTAATGAGGCCTCTTTACCTTTCCATTTATGGGTTGACACACATCTCATAGCTCGCTACCTGATCAATAGAAAAACATCCATAGTAACGTACTCCAAGTCTCCCTATGAAGTGTTACATGGCAAATTACCAACTATAATCACCTCAAAGTGATTGGTTAACAGTGTTATCCCTGGCTCAGACTATTTTCTAAACATAAATTATTACATCTTTCCTAAAGTTGTGTGTTTCTAGGATACACCTTTCTAAAAATGATATAAATTCCATAATAATCAAACTAACAAATTTTACATATCAAGACATATCTTGTTCAACAAGGCTATCTTTCTTTTTCAACAATCACTAAATTCTTGAACTCATAACACCTCTTACTCCATATCCTTACCTTCACTTTTACTTTTTCCTAACCCCTCTTTACAGCTCACTTAATACACATTAAATCCTTCAATCAACTCTGTCACCATCCCACCAACTTTCAAGACAAAAACTTTAAACATCAGTTCTCCTTCAACAACGGCTTCCACACCCTTACCTTACTCTATGTCCTCAATTACAAATGGACATTCAAAATAAAGTATAAAAACATATGGATTGCTGGCCAGAAACAAAGCCAGACCGGTAGTGCAAGGATTCAAGTAACATAATGGGATTGACTATATCGAAACCTTCAACCCAGTGGCCAAAATGTCCAGTATTTGGGTTTTTCTCACTGTCACCTTACCTTTAATTGGAACATCATATAAATTAGATGTTTCAAATACTCTATTGCATTAACGAATACTGAAACTGTATATATGGAGCAAACATATGGTTTTTAAGATCATATTGATCCAAATTAGGCATTTCATTTAAAGAAAGTAATTTATGGTTTAATCAGGAACCAAAATAGTGATTTGTTACTCTCATAGGATATTTACAACAATAAAATTTTAGTTCTGGCACAAGTGACTTCTATCATTTCTGCTAAATCACTGAAACCTCACACATTTACATTTTTATCCGTGTTGATGAAATTTAATTAATAGGAAATGATAAAAAACTCATCCACATCATTTTACAGAAACTTTATATATTATTTAAGATGAAAATTTTGGGTACTATATCACAATTTCTAGACATTTCTACAACTCCAATCAAACATGGACTACATTTAAATCAGACATTACACGTTCAGCAAATACTTATAAACTCATGAATGCTCAACTCCAAACTTATTCACAATCATATAATTCAGAGAAGTTCCAACAAAACTGATCAAAGTCTCTTCAGGATCCTTCTTTTTATTACAAAATTGTAGGATCACTGCAGTAGCTCACTCATACGAGGCCGAACATCTCTTATGTAATCAATCAAGTTAATCAATCCATGCATCAACCTACTCGACATAATTTTCAACAATTAAAACATATTCTATGATATGTTCAAAACAAAAAAAAAAAAAAAGATTTTGGGTTCATATATCCATTGGAAATCTTTAAATTACAGTGTATGTTGACTCTGACTAGGTTGGTGACTCTATTGATTGTAAATCTACTAGTGAATATTGCATTTCTTGCATCAAGGCTCATATTATGGGCTGTAAAAAGCAAACTATTGTGGCTCACTCCTCTACTGAAGCAGGATATCATGCACTCGCTATATCTGCTACTGAAATAGAGTGGATTTGACATTTATTACAAGACTTACAAATCTATCACTTTTAACCAACCAATTTATACTGTGGATAACAGCAGACACTCTATTGTAGCTCTGGAAAATAACCCCAATTTCCATGCATAAACTCAACATATTGAAATAGTTTGCCACTATATCAGACAATTCATCAACAAGCAAATCAGAGTACAACATATCACCACTATGGATCCGTCCATTGATTTATTCACAAAATCTGCACTAATGCTTGTTTCAAGTATATTCATTCCAAACTCACAATCTCAAATCTTGATTGTCAGTTTGAGGGGAGATATTAATTATCCTATTACACAAAATTTAAGAAAATCTCATAAGAAACGATTTCCTCTTGTTATCTGCTGTAACTGATTTCGGTTGGCTTTATTGTTCTCAATAGCTATTACTTAATATAAAGAGCAATGTATAATTGGTTGTTGTATGATTGAATAAAAATCATTGTCATTTTCTATATTCTCCACTTTTCTTCTCAATTTTCCTCTTTTCTTACTTCTTTTCTCTTATGTGCATGCATAGTCAATTACATTAAAGAAATCTTTTAATTTCTTGAAGATATGATTGAGTTGTTAGAGCTATGATTAGAAAAAGATTTTGCAATACATCTTATACTTGATTTTATTTCTACAAACCCATACAAGATCACTTTCACATGATTATATATTTTAATCACTTATTCTCCCACCATCCAATACCCAGGTTATGCCTCATCTTTTGAACATGCTCATGTTTGGTGAAGACTTGGTGGTATGCAACGCTCTTTTAATCTGTTGAAAATATGTTAATATTGCGACAATTGGTTAACAACAAAGGATAAATCTTGCCTTATTATAGTTAGATATTGAAGAGAGCATCCAAATGCTTATAGAGTTTAGGATTATCGCATAGTTATTGATGTTCTGGAAAGATTTTAGTGGTAGAGGATAGATGATTAAAAAGAGTTTTACATTCACTCGTACCTACTCTTTTTAATATATCCTATGCATAGTGTTTTTGATATAAAAATAAGCCATCTTCAGTAAGTTGAATATTTTTACCCAAAAATGTTGAAACTGTTCCAATGTTTTTCATTGAAAACTTGCTTTGAAGATCTTGGATGAGCTGTTGTATGAATAACATGTTATGTTAACAAAAGATCATCTACTTATAATAATAAGTATGTAACAACTGAATTTTGCAGATAGAATAGCAATGGCGGCTAAACTTTACTGTATTTAAAGCCATAACTGAGAAGATTTTGAGTGAACATATTAAATCATTGTTGAGGTGTATGTTTGATACCATAAATTATTTTTTTGAGTAAACATGCATGATGCTTCAGTTGATTGTGCATTTATCCTTGTGGTTATTTCATTTATATGATTTCAATTAGAGTGCCTTGGAAGAAGGCATTCGACATATCTAATTGACTTATTTTCCATTTATAATGAAGTGTTAAATTGCAACCCAAAGCAAAATTTTGATTGTTGGAAGTTTGGCAACATGACTAATTTTTCCTTATAATGAAGAACATATTCTTACTGAAAAACTTAGGCCACTAATCTTGTTTTATTCCTGGCTATGGTGCCTTCCGAGTATCTTTTGATTTTACTTAAAAACCACCATTTGTGATGTCAAAATGATTGATGGTGGTCAATAGTGGTCAATGGCGATCAACGACGATCGACGGTGATATGAGTGGTGCTGGACTTCATCTCATTCTCAAAGCTTCAAGTTTTTTCTCAAGCCTCAAACTCTCATCTCCCCCATAAGAGGGGTGAGACTCTATTTATAATATTTTGAGTGCAATTAATGCTGGAATATGAATCACTTTGATTGGACAACTCAGAGAGCTTCCTTTGATCAGATGACGTTTGATGGATATTTGAGTACCTTAATGATGTCAGAATTGAACAATCTTGGCCTCTTTCGATTCGTCTTGTCAAGACACTTGATTCGACTAAGGTTTGCTAGATTCAACATTCGTTTTACCTTCTAAATATGTTCGAAAAATTTCCGAGAGTGATTTAATGACTTGAATTGAGCTTGATTTTAGACTCATATTGGACTAATTTTGATATCATTAGGTCCGTCTCATTGAGCCGATCAATTTAACTATAAGTTTGCTGAAATCAGAGCTCCAAATGACTTTCTTATCAAGCTTTGAATATTTTTTGCTCAAAAAATTGTATCGAGATCCATGTCATGCCTTCAGATTCATGTCAGATGATGACAATTGTTGATGGCATATCAGTCGCCCCCTATTTTCGGGCGATACCATATTAATCAAATTTGGAGCATTTTATATTTTTATCATAAATTTATATATTAATATAATATTACTTCTGAATAGAATAAAAGTTAACGTGCATATGCTAAAAAATCATCCTGAGCTCATTAGTTAGCATGTTCTGCTTCTTGAGGCTGAGGATCAATCCAAGACAATGCACATTATACAAATTTTCTTTGATTTTTGGTCAGTAAATATACAAATTATGGTGATATAAACATATTAGTTTTATGGGTATGTTGGTAAATTTTAAGTAAATTCACACACACACACATATGAATTATATGTAAATATGGGAATTTATCAGAATTTATTTAAAAACATAAACATGAGAATTTAAAAGGTTGTTTGAATTTGAAAAGGTTGCATATAATTCATGTTAATGAAATTATTAAATTTCGGAATTTGAAAATGTTGCATAAATTAAATAATATGATCTCTTTATTTATTTATTTATTTATTTTTTGGTAGGCAGACAAAAAGTAGAAAACTTTTTGTGAATATAAAAAATTTATATTTATATAAATTTTAAAAGAAGAAATTTATGAATATCAAATTCTAATGTGTTTTTTTTTTTAAATGAGGGAACCAGAAGGCTAAAAGCTAGAAGCTGGAAGGACAAGATGAATATAGATTTTAATTTTTTTTTAAACAGTTGTCCCCTTTTCTTGAGAGAATTTGGAAGATTCAAAGGTGGGAATACGGAAAGATTTTTAGCTTTTTTTATTTGAAATGAGAAAGCCGGAAGGCCATTATGCTTAAGCTGAAAAGACAAAATGAATGCAGATTAATTTTTTTTTAATAATTGCTTTTAATACTAGGCATCTTCTTAAGGCTATAAAAAAGCAACAGATGAGGGGAAGAATCACAAGTGAGGAGACAAATAATGATAAAAGGGGAAGGGTGGAGGGTGCAACCTTCTGCTAGCGAGATTTTTTATAAGAAGAAAGTCATCCCCGTCTCACGTAGCAGACGAGCAATGAGATATTCTTTTGTGTTGAGACTAAGAGGAAAGTTATCCCCGTCATGCATAGCAGACGAGCAACGAGATCTTTTTTCTTGTTGCAACCAAGAGAAAATTTGTCCCTGTCCTGCATAGCGGGCGAGCAACGAGATATTCTTTCTTGTTATGATCAAGAGAAAAATCGTCCCCGTCCTGCGTAGCAGGCGAGCAACTGGACCTTTTTTAGTGTTGCGACCAAGAGAAAAGTTGTCCGTCTTGCGTAGCAGGTGAACAACTTGATCTTCTTGCTTGTTGCTGCTGCGCGTTTCAGTGGAGATGAAGAAATACCAAAGTTCTCCCACGACTCTTTGAGAGGGAGATTTTCATGTTTCTGTAGAGGCGATATCTCTTATAGCCTTTGTACTAGTTCTTGTTGGTCTTTATAGCCTTTTTAATCATCTGATGTGACATTTCTAAATGATGATAATATATTTCTTTATACATCTTTGACATTTCTTTTGAGATTGTTGTGGCTTCTCAATCATACAAAATCTTGTAATTAAAGTTAACACAAACACTTTATAAAAGGGAGAATCACATACTTTTTGAGGCTCGTGCCTTCTAAGATTGTGCTCGCTTTTGCTTATGTCGTATAGAAGCTTGAAATGAATTGGTACCCTATGTGGCTCACAGCCTTCTGAGATTGTGCTCGCTTTTGCTTATGTCGTATAGAAGCTTGAAATGAATTGGTACCCTATGTGGCTCACAGCCTTCGAAGATCTTTTATGTATACGTGTCTTCTGAGGTATTTGATGTATTTATGCCTTCTGTGGCTTGTAGCCTTTTGAGGTCTTTGGATGTACCTGTGCCTTCTGAGGCTTGTAGCTTCTGAGGTCTTTTAGTGGAGACCCTATCAGCCACTTGTTCTTTTGGAGTCTTTCTAGTGAGTACCTTGTCCACTACTAGCTTCTCATCAAAACTTGCTTCTCAGGTTCGTCTTTCAAGGTCATGGTTGAAAGGAGAATTCATTAAGGATGTATGACCAGTTATGAGTTTTATAACTGGAGATGTTCGATTTTATTAACCCATAACAGACAAAGTCATATAAAATCCACCAAGGATGGTTAATCTATCCTAGTTTGTTGTTCGAAACTTTTGCTTGACGATCGTAAACTGTTATGGAAGAGGTCAAAGAAAATCCACCAAGGATTGTTGACCTATTCGAGGTTGTATGTCAAAGCTTTTCCATGATGACTGCAACCTGTAATGAAAGAGGTCGATTCGAGTGCCCCTGGGATCGATTAAACCTAGAATGAGGTGTCAGAGATGCTCTGCGATTCTCGAGACTATGACATATGTCATAATGAACCATATGTTTTTGTGGAAATATTATTGCAGTCATACTAAAAATTAATGTTTGGCAACTCGCTAATTGCTAGTTTTGAATCTTTTGCCCCTTAACAAGGGTTTTTTCATCCGAGCTTGTAAAAAACACGTGTATCGAGCCTTGAAGAGATCAATTTATTAATCCATTTGAAGAACTCTAGTAGAGTGATGGAGCAACGAGGAAGCATTATTTGCGACGAAGATTTCCCCCCTGTATAAGAGCGATTTTTGAAGCCATATTGTCTGAACAAAATGCAGAATGACTACCCTATCACTATCGTGCCTGGGATGTCAACGTGAACGACCTTTCGAGACTACAATGACGGTTGCCTTCATCCTAGAAGAAATTGTAAAATACTTTGTGTATGAATAAGATGTGAGAAAACAACCAAGATATAATCATGCCCAGGACGTTAACATGAATGACATTTTGGGACTGCAGTGAAGATTGCACCTCACATTGAATAATGTTTTGTAGATGATCTTCAAAATGTACAGAAGGTTNTCACTCATCCACCTAAGCATTCTCATCTCACCGACACTTAATTTTATTCTTCTCTTTTAAAGACCAACATTCTGCGACATAAAGCATTGCAAGTCTCACCAAAATCTTATAAAACTTTCCTTTTATTCTAAGCGGTACTTTTCTATCACACAATAGGTCAGATACATTCCTCCACTTCAAGCAACTTGAATTCTACTAATAACATCCACATCTATATCACCAACACTTTGAACAATAGACCCGGAATATTTAAAATGTTCACAACTTTAAATGATTTGATCACCCATAATTACAGCATTGTCACTAGATCTACTACTAAAATTATATTTCATGTACTCAGTTTTAGATCTACTCAAATGAAGGCCTTTAGAATCCAATTTAGACATCCATAATTCATTTTTTTTTAATTCTACTAATAACATCCACATCTATATCACCAACACTTTGAACAATAGACCCGGAATATTTAAAATGTTCACAACTTTAAATGATTTGATCACCCATAATTACAGCATTGTCACTAGATCTACTACTAAAATTATATTCATGTACTCAGTTTTAGATCTACTCAAATGAAGGCCTTCAGAATCCAATGTAGACCTCCATAATTCAAATTTTTTTTCGGAACTATTTCTTCAGTCTTATCCACAAAAAGAGTGTCATCAGCGAAAAGCATAGAACAAGGTACATCCTTCTGTAAATGTCCAGTAAGAGCATCCATAATTAAACCAAAAAAGATATGGGCTTAAAGCTAATCCCTGATGTAATCCAACTGAAAAAAGAAAACACTTGGTCAAACCTCCTTCTGTTCGAACAAAAGTAACAGCTCTGGTATAGATATCCTTAATGACTTGAATATAAGTCATACCAACGCCTTTCTTTTCTAGAACTCTCTAAAGAACATCTCTTGGAAACAAACCGTAAGCTTCTTCTAAATCAATAAAAATCAAATATAGATCCTCCTTACTTTTTCCCTACTTCTCCATCAAACCTCTCGATAAATGTATAGCTTCCATAGTAAACTTATCTGACATAAATTCAAACTAATTATGAGAAATCTTTGTACCACGCCTTAACCTATATTCAATTATTCTCTCTCATAAATTTAATGTATAAAACATTAATTTAACCGCTCTATAATTTTGCACTCTTGTGCATCCCCTTTGTTCTTGAAAATGGTGACCAAAATACTCTTCATCCACTCATCAAACATCTGTTTAGGTTTAAAATAATATTAAAAAGTTTAGTTAGCCAAAAAACTCTTAAATCTCCTAAATATTTTCACACTTCAATTGGGATATCATCAGGTCCTATTGATTTTCCAATCTTGATTTTCTTTAAATCCTCCTCAACTTCTTTGTTACTAATGTGACGATAAAAATAGTTCAATTATTATTAAAGATATTAAGATTACCAAGGTTAATCATATTTTTCAAAAATTTTATTGAAAAGTTTATCAAAATATCTCACCACCTACGTTGAATATCTCCCTCTAAGAAAATCACTTTTTGATTTTCATCTTGAATACACTTCACTTGAATTAAATCTCCACTTTTCATTTCTCTTTATTTTACTAATTTATAGATATATTTTTTACCGTCTTTAGTGTTTAATCTATCATAACGATCACTAAAAACATAATTCTTAGCGTCACAAATTATACTATCATGCTCCCTACGGATCACCTTATCATGACATTAATCAAGTAGGGGGCAATAAATCCTCCTAAAACCCACTAAGTTATAAGATTATTAGGGATTTCGATTTTGAAAACTCTAATTTTGGTAACTAATTATTTATTATAATTTACTTTGATGCTTGACATTAGGAATGGGAGCGAGATACTTTTGTGATCTTATTTTGAATTATTATATTATTAATTCTTGCTTTAATATCTTACCTTTAATGTTTATATAACACTTCTTGTTTCATGTTTTAATATTAAAATGTTAATATGATACTTAAAACTTTACTCATTTTGTTACTTTTAAATTGTTAATAGGTTAGGATGTTAATGGGTTACTTCTTATTTCATACTTTAATGTGTGGAAAAATACTTCTTAATTTATGCAATTTATTGATGTAGAGGTTTAACGTCTTGCCTTACAAATGAAAAATGTCTTAATACCCAATAATGTGATTTTAACCTTAATTTATACCCATTTGTGCATAAGAATTGAAAAGAAGACAAAATGAATTGCCCTTGGATCAAATTTTTCCCTATTTTAGGAATATGTATAAAAAATGTAGCAATCCAAAATATTATAAAAATGTTGTTGTTTGAGATGCTGAAGTGATAAAAAAATTAGCTAAGAGCTTGTGTAGGACTCTTAAATCTAAGTCCAATATAGTTAATTGGTTTATGCTATGGGCAACCATTAAAATAGCATCCCCCCAAAATCATTTGGAACATTCATTCTAAAAAAGAGAATCACTTTTGTAGAAATATTTGTTCTTTTATTCAACAACTTCATTTTATTAGAGTGTATACACACAAAGAGAACTCATATATGATATCTTTTCTCTTGAAAGCATGAAAAAAGAGAATAATTAAGATAGAATATAGTATTATCAAATCTGCCTCTAATAATTCAGTTCCAATATGATTTTTAATCATATTCTAAAGGCGAAAATAATCGTGTTTACATCATTTTTGGATTTTAGTAGA
Source organism: Phalaenopsis hybrid cultivar (assembly GCA_002079205.1). Classification (NCBI taxonomy): domain Eukaryota; kingdom Viridiplantae; phylum Streptophyta; class Magnoliopsida; order Asparagales; family Orchidaceae; genus Phalaenopsis; species Phalaenopsis hybrid cultivar. The sequence continues at coordinate 84,561 of JXCR01131717.1, forward strand.
ACAAAAAGTCATGACACATGGGAGGTTAAAACATTGATAAAAGATAACAGCACCAAGCCCAAGAAGTGTTAGGTGCAAAAATTGGCCATCATATGTCACTATAGATAAGATAGAAATGAATGGGGGTGTAACTGATCCAAGCTTGATGAACTAATGAGCGAAACATGATCTAGCCACAATACAACTCATTACTAAGCAATTTAGCTCTTTTAATAAATGCTAATATAAAATATACATAAAATATATTAGAATTTAAGAGTTTAAGCATGAGTCCAATATTATTGATTCAGGCTAATAGTAAGCAAACAACATAGCAAAATCACTAGCAAAATGAAAGGGAAATCTTTAAAAATGCTTGAAAAAACTAGCATCAAGAAAGAGATGGAGATCCGGGGTGGATGGAATTATAAAGAAGCAAAATAAATCAAATTTATAATTCATCTCCATTAACGAGCCAGTCCAAATAGAGTTGCAATCTTCTGGTTATGTTAGGGAAGTGTGATAGGGAGTATAAGGGCGTGCAGTCAAATTAGACCCATAACTTAGATAAAAGAATAAGGCTTACATTGTTCACATCATGTGGATCAAATCCATTTTTGAGGCTTGCTTAAACTAGGCAAAGTTTTTTTTATTGTTTCTTTTTTTTTTTAATACTAAAGCATCTTTGGTTGGAAAAATGCATTTCATATTTCCAAACAGTAATTTATAAAAGTCGTACCATGGGCCACAATCTATGCTAGTTTATCCAAAATCACTTTTCTAAAGCAAACTCTACAAAAAAAAGTTCATTTTTTTCAGTAAAAAATTTTGTCTGCTTTGCAGCATCTAGTTATCTGCCACTTAGAAGGCAAAAAACTAAACCAAATATGGCCTTGATAAGAACCATCTCGTCGTCATTTAACACTACTCAATCCCAATGCACAGTTAAGTTACTTAATGCCCAGCACTGTCAAACTCCATCGCAACAATACAAATTGCAATTCATGCCAATGCAATGAAAATTATGTAAAGTTTGATGATTTTGGCACAGCTGTAGAAATCATTATACTAAAAATGTCCAGGAAAAATGAAGTAAATTAAGTCTCACGTGCATTTAAAAGAACAGAATACAGAGTGCTGATTTACTGTAATTTAGAAAATAATGTTGAGGCAAAAAGTTTATAAGAACAAAAAAAAATCAAAGAGAAGGATAGGGATCAGCTTTACAAAATGAAATTTCTGCTCCAAAAACCAAGTTTCACCAACATTTGAATCGAAACTCCTCATCGTCGAAAGTTGTGACAACGAATAAGTATAGAAAAGTACCTCAAATATACTTGTGCAGTTGTATGTGAATATTCCCAGATTAAGCTAGAGGTGTCAAGTGATTAGAAAGGGAGACGCATGAGTTATGAAATGGATAAAAAAAGTCTACGTCAGGAAGACACTTAACTCAATCTGTGAATAATTCAGAATTTTTTACTCGGCAGTTTTCATGTATCTTGGAACATCAAAATACACCAGTTTCAAGAAACAAAATAAAAGCAAGGAAAACAATTCGAAGATAAACGTTTATATGTGAAGTACCATCCAAGATATACAGATAAGTGATGGGAAAATAAAAACACAATAAAAAAGAAGAAAAAACCTTGCAAACCATGTTAATGCCATATACTTAGCCATCACTTCAACGACAACATGAAACTAATAAGGCAAACGAACACCAACCTCATTAGATGGCGCAAACTTCTCCGATTCGTGCCGCAAAGCAGACTGTGCCACTACAGCCATTGTTTTTTTCTGAGTTAGGTGAGGCGAGGATCGCTCACGAAATGCAAGCTCCGCAACATCCTGCACAATCCCACGCCCATGAGACGCCGGCATCCCTGCCTCTATCCGTGAAGGCATAAATGTTTGCGCATGGCGATCGCCATGCATCACCATTCCGCTGGTGCCGCCAAACTCCGGCCACCTCTCCATCTGCAGCCTTCTTATTTCCATAATGCGCTCAATCTCGAGCTCTCTCCTCACTTCCTCCTCCAGAATCCTCCTTTCTAGCATCTCCCGCGCTAAGATTTCCTCACGAATCCTCTCCTTCATGATTTGTCGCCCGATCGGTTCCCTTCCGGACTTGAGTAGCTTTGGGTTGTGCATGGCGGCCCCTCCAAAGTTACCGGCTGATCGGAAACGAAGAAGTCAGGCAAAAACTAACCTCGACAGAAAATAAAAAGGTTTCAGCCCACTTACAGCGAGGAGGATGTGCTGCATAATAGCCATCGGATGTCAAGTAGAAAAGAGAAGGATTCAATTCATCCCCAGGGTGAATGTTCAAATCCATAGCGGGAAAAAGGGAAACAGGTTAGGGTTTCTGGAGGGGGATCAACGAAGCAAAACAGTTTTAAATTGGGAGAAGAACGACCATGGGCATCATGACTGCACTGTGGATTCTGGGGAAGGCTTCTTTAAAGTTACAAGGAAAATAATAATAATTTAATTTTTCATATTATAGAAATTAATTTATCAAAAAACTACAAGGCATATTATATATTTAAAATTAAAAAAAAAAATATTTCTCCTATTTCTATTAGGTTGGTCTCGAAATCTGTACAATCACCACAATTATAGACCTCTTTCATTTTTCACTCTTTTGATTTTCAAAGCTTCGTTGCTCCCGCTAATTCAAAATTGGCAAGATTAGAAGTTTTATTTAATTAAGTATATTTAAATGATTTTCGAAATAATTGAATTTCACTTGAAAGTGATTCAAGTTAATTTTGGGTCGGTTTACTAAAATGGAATGTATTGTCGAGATATATATATATATTACTATAATTATAATATATTTAAATTTTTTTATTTTTTTATTCACTGAAAAATAAATTTATGACTTTATATTTTTTTATTTCATTTGAAATAGACTGAAAATAATATATTTATATGGTCAAATAGTAGCAAGCAACAGACGGTGGCAGGTGGTTGGTGGCAACTAGTGGCGGACGGCAGCTTCCAGCAGGTGGGTGGGAGTCGAGAGGCGGCTAGCAGCTGGTGGGGGGCAAGAGGCGGGCGGCGGGTGACGTATGTGGTGCCTGTAAGCGATGCAGGCGGAGACGCCAGGCATGCGGAGGCGGCAAGCGGCGATAGGAGGCAGCGACGGAAGGTGGTGTCGACATCTAGAGGTAAGGAGCGGAGGCGGTGAACAAGAGGACTGCGATGGCGAGCGGAGGCGGCAAGCCGGCTACGATGGCGAGCGGGCGACGGTGAGCATTGATGGCGAGCGAGAGGCGATAGAGATGGTTGGCGGCAGCAGTGACTTGCTTATAACATTTTACATAAATGATAGAATTCAAATTCGGTCGAATTTTAAATTCAGTCAAATGAACAGCATTATAAACTTCATATTCATTAAAACATTACATTGTATTTGTAAATTTTCAAACTAAACACAAAATTTTCTTAAACTAGTGCAGCTCTCTTCAATTAAAATTTGATTTCAAGTTTACTTGCCCTTTTTGCGCAAGTTTGAGTTTTAATTTAGCTTATAAATTAAAATTATATGTATTAATATAAAGCTCTCTGTGAAGGTTTAATGAATAGGACAACATCAGCATGTGATTACTATTTCAAGTATATTCATAAAAAGCATGAATTTGCCACTTAGGTAATCATCTCTAAGTGGAGCCAACACAAACCTTTAAATATGAAAAAGCATCCATGGGGTGGGGCCACTTTTTTTGCTTCCAAAAAATTAAGAGTGAAACAAAATATTTCCAATTTAGTCTCCAATTTTATATCAATCTTATCTATTTTAGGAAGTCCTCCCTGAGGTGGGGCCCCTTTTTATGCTTCTGAAGAATTGAGAGTGAAACAAAACATTTCCTATTTAGTCTCCAATTTTATATCAAACTTATCTATTTTAGGAAAAGTCATCAATGAGATGGAGCCCTTTTTTATGTTTATGAATAATTGAGAGTGAAACAAAATATTTCTTATTTAGTCTCCAATTTTACATCAATCTTATCCATGTTNCTTGTTTTTCAGGGCCATGGTTGAAAGGACAATCCATTAAGGATGTATGACCAGTTATGAGTTGTATAACTGGAGATGCTCGATTTTATTAACCCATAACAGACAAATTCATATAAAATCCACCAAGGATATTTAATCTATCCTAGTTTGTTGTTTGAAACTTTTGTTTGACGATCGTAAACTGTTATGGAAGAGGTCGAAGAAAACCCACCAAGGATTTTTGACCTATCCGAGGTTGTATGTCAAAGCTTTTCCATGATGACTGCAACCTGTAATGAAAGAGGCCCCTGGGATCGATTAAACCTAGAATGAGGTGTCAGAGATGCTCTGCGATTCTCGAGACTATGACATATGTCATAATGAACCATATGTTTTCGTGGAAATATTATTGCAGTCATACTAAAAAATAATGTTTGACAACTCACTAGTTGCTAGTTTTGAATCTTTTGCCCCTTAACAAGGGTTTTTTTCATCCGAGCTTGTAAAAAACACGTGTATCGAGCCTTGAAGAGATCAATTTCTTAATCCATTTGAAGAACTCTAGTAGAGTGATGGAGCAACGAGGAAGCGTTATTTGCGACGAAGATTGCCCCCTGTATAGGAGCGATTTTTGAAGCCATATTGTCTGAACGAAATGTGGAATGACTACCCTATCACTATCGTGCCCGGGATGTCAATGTGAACGACCTTTCGATACTACAATGACGGTTGCCTTCATCCTAGAAGAAATTGTAAAAGACTTTGTGTATGGATAAGATGTGAGAAAACAACCAAGATATAATCATGCACAGGACGTTAACATGAATGACATTTCGGGACTGCAGTGAAGATTGCACCTCACATTGAATAATGTTTTGTAGATGATCTTCAAAATGTACAGAAGGTTCCTTCACTAGTTGGATGATGTACATTAATGGGAAATGAAGTAAGGGCTCGGTGTCTTAGAGTTGAAGGCATTGCCGAACAAGACTTCACTTCCCACAGACGACATTAAACTGATGCGTGCTAGAAAATTAAATGCGGTAAAGTAATGAATTATCGTCTTAGCATTGCACGAGATTTCAACACAAACTCAAATAAAAGAAAACAACCAGTAGTGACACAAAAAATTTTTACGTCGAAAACTCGTAAACGAGAAGAATCATGAGGCCTGGTACAGTTGTAAAAATTTCATATAAGTTAATAATTTCAGAGATCCCTTATCCCACAGAAAGGAAAGGGTTACAAAGCCTTCCAAATTACAACGTCGACGTACAAATGAAATTGTTGTAAGAAGTGGGCGACAACTGATTGCGATCGGTGGAGGCCGGTAGGTGGTGGTTGACGATAGTTGGCAGTGGTCAATAGTGGCCAACGATCAGCGGCGGTCAATGGAAATTGGTGATGATCAACGATAACAGAAGTGGTGCATGACTTAAGCTTATTCTCAAAGCTTTAAGTTATCTCTCAAGCCTCAAGCTCTCCTCCCCCTCATGAAAGTGGCGAGACTATTTATAGTATTCTGTGTGCAATTAATGCAAGAATATGTGTCACTTTGCTTGGACAGTCTGGGGAGTTTTCTTCAATCAAGCGATGTTTGATGGACATTTGAGTGCCTGAATGATGTCGAAATTGAGCAATCATCAGCTTGTTGGAATCTTCTTGTCGAGACGTTTGATTCAATTATAAGCTTGCTAGATTCCACATTCGTTTGACTTTCTAAATATGTCCGAAAAACTTCCAATAGTGGTTTAATGGCTTGATCTAAGCTTGATTTGACTAGAATTGGACTAATTTTGATATCATTCGGTCCGACTCATCGAGTTGGTCAGTTTGACTATAAGTTTATTGAAATCAGAACTCCTTTTTTATCAAAAAATCGAATATTTTTTTCTCAAAAGAATATCTCAAGGTCCGTGTCATGTCTTGAAATTGATGCCGGATGATGAGAATTTGTTAATGACGTATTGGCGTACATTGCGGGCTTGGTATATAATTTAATCACTCATTCTCTCACACCATCCAATGTCATGTTGCGTCCCATCTTTTGAATAACATGCTCATATTTGGAGAAAACTTGGTGGTGTTCATAAGCAAGTTAGGCAGCCGATTGCGATCGGTGGATGCCGGTAGGTGGTGGTCGACGATAGTTGGCATTGGTCGACGATAGTTGGCAGTGGCCGACGATAGTTGGCAGTGGTCAATAGTAGTCAACAATGATCGTTGGCGGTCAGCAGTGGTCAATGGAAATCGGTGATGATCGACGGTGACAGAAGTGGTGCATGACTTAAGCTCATTCTTAAAGCTTTAAGTTATTTCTCAAGCCTCAAGCTCTCCTCCCCCTCATGAAAGTGGCGAGACTATTTATAGTATTCTGGGTGCAATTAATGCAGAAATATGTGTCACTTTGATCTGACAATCCGGGGAGTTTTCTTCAATCAGGCGGTATTTGATGGACATTTGAGTGCCTGAACGATGTCGAAATTGAGCAATCATGAGCTTGCTGGAATCTTCTTGTCGAGACACTTGATTTAACTATAAGCTTGCTAGATTCCACATTTATTTGATTTTCTAAATATGTCCGGAAAACTTTCAATAGTGGTTTAATGACTTGATCTAAGTTTGATTTGATTAGGATTGGACTAATTTTGATATCATTCGGTCCGACTTATCGAGTTGGTCAGTTTGACTATAAGTTTACTGAAATCAGAACTCCATATGACTTTTTATCAAAAAATCGAATACTTTTGTCTCAAAAGAATATCTCAAGGTCCGTGTCATGTCTTGAAATTGACGCCAGATGATGAGAATTTGTTAATGACGTGTTGGCGTACATTGCGGGCTTGGTATATATTTTAATCACTCATTCTCTCACACCATCCAATGCCATGTTGCGTCCCATCTTTTGAATAACATGCTCATAGTTGGAGAAAACTTGGTGGTGTTCATAAGCAAGGCAGGAAGAGGACTG
>JXCR01131721.1:15574-36978 GCA_002079205.1 Phalaenopsis hybrid cultivar
AAAAAAAAAAAAAAAAAAAAAAAAGGAAAACTTACATAACACGATTCTTATTTACATATTTAACCAAAAAAATTTAATATTTATATTTTTAACACTTTTATTGTTGCATACAACAACAAAACTTTTACCCAACTAAATGGGGTCCGCTAACTCTGAATGTCCGTTTGGGGCAGCTTATAAGTGCGGGCTGCGTTTTCAAAATGCTGCCGTACAGTTTGGTTCGCTCGTTTCATCAGCTTATACGAAACTGCGTTTGTGTTTTTACACTAAACGCAGGTCGCGGGTCGACCCCTGCGACTGGCACGCGGGCCGCATTTCAGGATAAGCGGTTTATCCTGAAACGCACAAGCTGCCCCAAACGAACCTTGTCAATGTTTTTTTATCCATCGTGTCCTATTGAGTTAGCTCCAGTGACAAACAAAATTAGAGAGACTAGGAAAATTTACACAACACAATTCTTGTGTATTTACATATCTAACCATGAAAAATAAAATATTTATTTTTATAACACCTTGTTATTGTATACAACATCAACAATAACAAAACTTTTGCCCAACTAAGTGAGATCCGCAAGTGAATCTTTTTTTCTCTATTGTGTCCTATTTAGTCAGCTCCAGTGAGGAACAAAAATAGAGAGAGTCATCTTACATGATTTAGTCACATTAAACGGCGACCATCTGATGATCCGATTAGAAGAATAGATGTTTTGAATTCGACTTATGTTAAAAAAGGTACATATAGATCTAGGAAGACTTGGGTTTATTGGATAAAAAAATGATCTTAATCTATTAGAACAAAATGAAATCATCACACTAAATATGACACAATGGAGAAAAATGATTCATGTAGCCGACCCCACTTAGTGGAATTAAGGCTTTGTTTTGTTGTTGTTGTTGTTGTGTCCTATTTAATGTCATATTTTCATTTAACTCTAATAAATTAAAATCATTTTTTTTATACGATATGCCCAAGTCTTTCTAGGCCTACCTCTGTCTTTCTTAACGTAAGTCGAATGTCAAACATCTACTCTCCTAATCGAATCATCAGATGATCGACCTTTAAATGACTCATTGCTATATAAACATGCATGGAAAAATTGATTTTGATTTGTGTTAATTTTTTATGCTACTATGTTAAGGATTTGAGCGTTATGCATGTAAATATGAATTTTTAAGTGTTTGATATGCAAATACACAAGAATTGTGTTGTATGTATGCAGATGCTGCTAATAACAAATAAAAATAAAGAGATTTAAAAAAAACTATTGATGTCTGCATGTCCGGACAACTGTCATGATCCAACAACATCATCATGCATTTCGTGTGGTTGAATCATTGCCGGTGTCGATACTTGCGAGCTCCTTGCCAAGGGCTCAAGGCACGTGTGCAATGTTCCTTGGAATGGGTTTGAGCTGAACTATAAATATGTAGATTTTATTTTACAAAATTTAAAGTCAAATTTTGTTGGCTAAATTGAAGAGGGATTTATTGTTGGACAGTTGCCCATGTGATTGAGAAGGAAAGCAATTGAATGGTTCCAAATTAAGAAAATAATAATAATTTTCATTTTTATTTTCTTATTATTAGTTGTGAACTTTTACTAGTGGTAAAGATGTGTATTGGATTAGTTATCACACGTGCTGCAAGGTTTTATTTCATCTTTAAAAAGGAATAAAAGGATTAATGTGTAGGTTTATGACGAGTGTTAATTCTGATACACGCATTTAACAGCGAAGGAAGGCATCCACATGTGATAATTTCAACCCTGACAACAAGAAGAATGTGGCTCCTTTCAAGCAGTAGGTCCTTGAAAAGCATTTGGTCTGATGCAACGTCAACAAAATGTCATCATTTGACACGAATCTTAAAGTAATCTTAAAGTATGGCATGAAATTCAAACTTTTTTTGTGCAAAGAACTTTCGAGCTTCATTAAAAATCATCCAGAACTTTGATTTCAATAAACTTACACGAATTGATGGGCTCTATGAGATGGACCAAACAGTGCTAAAATTGATGTAATCTGAGTCAAATCAAGTATAGAACGAGTTATTAAACCACATCTGGAATATTCAGTACATAATTGAAAGGTCAAACGAATTTTAAAGCTAAGAAGCTTATAGTCAAATCGAGTTTCTCGGCGAAATGAATCAAACGAGCCCAAGATCACTCAATTATGACATCTTCAATGCACTCAAATGTTCATCAATTGTTATCCGATCAAGGGTATCTCTCCCCGCCAACCAATAGAGTGGTTTGAATTCCTTTTTTATTTGTAGAGAAATCTCTCCTAGACTCTATAAATAGAGCATCCCCCCTCTTGAGAATGGACCAAGACCTTGAGCCATAAAAAGATTGAAACTTAGAGGAGCTAAAGTCCAACATTATTTCTGCAATGCATATCAAATGAGTACCTCCCACTCCTACAGTCCCCAACCACCATCAACCACCAACTGTCGACCACCTTTGGCTTCTATCCACTCATTGCAGTGAAGCTCAGTGCATAGTCAAGACTTGCATTGCATAGTGGCAAAGCACTGTGTGAAGTAACATCTGACATCACAGTCATGAAGCATATTGTGGAGCAGTACATCATTCTGGATATTGTGCCAACCTCAAAAATGGTGTAGCAAAGCTCTAACAACTATTCCCCACTACAACCACTTCTCGTGGGCAAATGAGCATGCATGTTATAACTTGAGAAATTATGTAACATTTTCTCGCCTGTGGGAAAAGAGCATGTACGTGTAATCACCAACTCATAATGGATCATTTCAACTGAGCTAGGCCCCGACCCTTTCTAAATTTTTCACAAAAAACTTATGGCGTTTCTACTGATCACTTTAATTATTTGTGTGTGCGTCAGATTCTTGAGAAATGCTAAGACACTAAATAATCACTCTTCCACCACAGACATTCCAACATGCATCAGTTTTGTGCTACATGTAGGAAGGACAATCCTATCGTTTAAGTACTTGTGAGACATGTTGAAATGGTCACTAGAAGTAATACTTGTAACAATGGAGCGTCCCGTTCCATCATTCTAGGGGACAATCAAGAAGTCATGAGCGTCAGACTTCCACATCTTCCCACCTTGGGAGGCATTACCCTGCTGATGAAGGAACCTTAGATCCTTCTCCAGATGATCGAGTGTGCAGGATGGAGGAGTTTCTAGACAAGATCCTATCGAAGCCCCACAATTGATGTCCATACAACCGAATGAAGCTTACTTACCCCAGTTCAGCAGCCAACGGGAAATGCCCTGCTCAAACATACTTTTATCGGGCCCTGTAATGGAACCCTTCCCCTAGCAAGCTGAAACATTAACCTTCTCGACACTGCGAGTTTCACCGAATTGTATCATGCAGGTCACCTACACTGTTGCATCTCACTGTCGCTCCTAATGATGTGATCTGGGACAAGCAAAAACACCTGATTTTAAGAAGAGTTCCCTGCCAGAGATAAGGATCGCTGACAAGCAAAAACACCTGAGTTCAAGAAGAGTTCCCTATCGGAGATAAGGATAGCTTCTCCACTCATCATAAATTTCAATAATCTTCACCATTAGCTAAAGCAGTCCTCCAACACCCCATCTCAACGGATTTTAAGCTCTCAAACATTGATTCTTAGAAAGAATAACTAATCCCTACAAGCACGTCGACCAATATCGAAGCATTAAGCACATTCAACGTGCTTCCGAAGTGTTTCTTTTGTCAATTGTTTCAGGTAATTCTTAAGATTCAAGGTCGCACACAGTACTACTCTCTCGCGAGAGGTACTATAAATACCTTCTAGCTTGCCAGATTATTCGTGAAGTCATTCACCACAAACCAGAGGATCATCAATGATTCATCTCATCTCTCAAAAATTTGTTGAAACATAGGAGAGTTGCTCAAAAACTACTTTCGCAGGTTTCCTATTGAAGACTGCTGATCTTAGGGGTATATCTCAAATTGATGAGAGGAGACTTTCTCGTAGGGCTTTGCAAAAGACCTTTCTATTCGTCATTAATGCGGGAGGCAATCTGTTATGCCAAATTTACCATCGTGTAATAAAAAATTTGAGTGATTTGGGGGAAAGCGCAAGAGTTGTGTCAAGAATGTCAATTAAACCTCACAAAGGAAAAGAGTTTGAACAATAGAGGAATCATGTCCTCCCTCCTTGGTCTGTAAATTGAAAACATGAGGTTCTACGTGAGAAAGAATGAACATCGCTCAATGCGTCGCACGTCAATACTCTAGTGGTCATCAGAGATGAAGAGACTATCAAGTGGCCTCACCCTCTGAAATCCAAATCAGAGAACTAGGAATAGTACTGTCACTTCCACCAGATTCATAATCACACCACCAAAGCATGTAAGTAGGCCAAGAAAGAAATTGAAAGATTGATTTGACAAGGGTACTATGGTTGGTTTCCGCAAGATAAGTCTACCCGTGAGGACAAAGTTCCCACTAGAGGGCAATAAACACATAAGCAACATCATGGGAATCACCAAATCTTTAAGGAAAATAAAAAATAAGATGGAAGTTCGCTGATATCTGATCAGTCCTTATTGTTTCACCTAAGAACTAGTACAGAAGAAACTGTGTTTCGAGCCCATCACTTTTGATGATTCGGACCTATAAGGAGTTCAAGTCTCCCATCAAGACCCACTTGTTATTCAGACTTGGAGGGAGATTTATCATTCCTTTATCAACGCATGGATTGGTGAAATTTGATAGAATGTGAAGAGGATTTTAATCGAAAAATAAAGCTTTGTCGATGTCCTATTTGACTTCATTTTCCTCAATCTGGGACTAACTAAGAAGAAACTTTATCTTACATCTTGGTTATTGTATGGATTCGATAACAAACTGTAAGACTAAAAGGAATGATAAATCTCCCCATTATGATGGTAGAACTCCCCTGACAAATGACTGCCTCCATCCAATTCATCGTCGTTAAGTCAGAATCGAAGCACAATGCCATCTATGGGAGGCCCCTACAGTCTATCTTCGACATCTTCACTTTTCTACCACACATCAGGCTCAAGCTCCCAACCCCTGTAGAGAACAATATTGTGCATAGAAATCAATAGATAGTACAATCATTGTATCTCAAGCAAGCCCAGTCATGCTTATGAATGACACTTAGCATAAAAAACTTTAATCTTTTAGATGAGGATGTATTCCAATGAGCTTCCCCCCATAGAAAAATATTTTGATTTCAATCAATGGATTAAGTATTTCACTCGACAAACAACTAAATGTAGCTGACATCAAATTTTGCTAACTTTTCCTTCCATACATTTTTTCTACTCCTAGACGAACATAACGACTTAAATTTAGAACATATTAGCTAAAAATTCTTAATGAAATGAGTCATTCACTAATTATTCTTTGTTGAACCAAAAGAAGATAATGTTTTGTTTTAGGCATTATATGTTTACTAACATTACTTTCTTAGATCTCTAACCCTTGTCTTCTACAAATCTCCTTCAAGTTTAGTCTAAATTTTATGTTATCCTTAGTTTTGCCCATAACAATTATCATAGTATTAAAAACGTTCTCAAAAAAGAAATTCTTTATATGTAATGACATCAAAATTATGCTTGATCATATTGCTCTTCCACGGATGAATCCCAAATAATAGACTTTTTTTCAAATATATCCCAAAAAATAGACCTTTTTTTCAAATATGTGTAATACCGAAAGTAGGAGAACAATGTGAAGACAGTTCAGGGCAACCAATAATCTTTAGAATTCCACCAACAATCTTGAATAAATCATCCCCAACTACTCTTGATGGTGGTGCTGATTTCTCAACTTTATTTTATCTAAATGTATTTTTATTTTCTACCGAAAGAATGTTCAGCAAGTAAAACATACGATGAAAATTAAACCATTAATTTTTTCTACCAGGTTGTAGCGTAAATCTTTGATAATTTTATTGAATATGGACTTTCTCGCAGTGTTGCAACTGAATAACTTTTCATATGCAGAAAAATCAATTATTATTCACATTAAAGTTATTTTCATTAGAAAATCTCATTAATGGAAAAGTCATATGTAATAACACATTTCCTAAAGAATTTATAGCTCATTTATCAACGACTGCAAATATATATCAATCATTTCTTTTGGCTTAACGATACATGGAATAACCAAAATCAGAAAGAAAAAGAAAGTTGCCATACACATCTCAAGCAGAAAATTATATGAAGTAATGATCACTATGCAATAAGAGTAGGGCGAGACGGTCTGACTGTAAAGCGTGAAACTATCACCTAACATTGCATGCATTCACATCAAATTTAGAATATGTACAATTAAAATATTTTCATACTTCTTCATCTATGGGATAACTCGTTGAATTGATTTCCTCTGATATGATATGATGTCATCTCATGTATGGAGTAGTACGCATAGAAGCAAATAGCCTTTATAAACGTGGAATAGCTGCTGGAAAAAAAAACACTTGTATGAAACTTTTTCTGCCTCTTACTATTTTTATTCTAAAGTTTGAATCTAAGAGATCTACTAAATCTGCTCTGAGTCTCTGTTGTATTTGTCTTATACAATAAAATTCATTCATTTATACAACAATGAATCTTATCTAATTTCAAACCTAATTTAAAAACTAATATTTTCATTTTGTTTTAATTCTTGTGGAACTATTTTTTTTCTTAAGATTTGTTACTTTCAAAATCCTACAAATTGATTGAAGAACTCTTGAGTATGTTAAACTCTATTTTAATTTTCAGTATTCTGAAAGCTACAGATAACTCATAATGAGATGTACAACCTTCCCACAGTGGTCCTTGTGTTGTTTTCATCAATTCATAAAACACCCAACCTTCTTAGTTTGATGTATTTTCATCCACTTGACTCATATAATAAGGTCTTATTCCATTGGCGACTAATTCTACAAATCTATACGAGTCAAACTCGGGATGTGAATTATAGCTTGTTAAAGGAGCGGGGGTCATTGAAGGGTCAAACTCGCCACGTTAAGTCAAAACTAATAATCAAGTTGAAAACCCCGATAATATAAATCGTACCTTACTTTGTCAGACATTAAGTATGTTAAATTCTTGTGTTTCGAACATGAACACCAAAACATATCCTTAGATAGAAAAGTTAGAAGTTGAGATGCTGCTTGCTCAAAAGTCTCAACACTGTTTAAAGAACTTTTCACTAAGTATTTCTCTATTTAAATACAACTTATTATACTTCTATGATTTTTAATGTATGAATATCAATAGATGACCTATATATATATAACTCTAAAATAGTTGATAAAACACAACTCCTTACTAAAAATATTTATATTTTTTCATATATAAACCAAATAGCTAAGAGACTTGTTACACACATGAATAGCATTCAAAACTTTAATATGACTATTACCACTTTTAAAAAGTGAAATACACATTTTCATGTATAGATTTAAAGCACCGAAGTGTCATATATATAAATACCAAAGTTTAGTTGTGAGATACGTAATTTCATAAGAATTGTCTATTAGGTATGTGAATTTGCCTTTAAAATGGAGCGTTAACATGTCGTAGCACACAATTCTTATGCATTTACATATCTTAAACATAAACTTTCATATTTCCGCAGATAACACTCAAAACTTTAATATTACATAAAAATATATCACAATAACTAATTTTTAAAAGTGTAATACACATTTTCATGCATACGATTTAAAGCACCAAAGTGTAACATATATAAAAAGGTAAATTTACATTCATATCATACAATTCTTACATATTTACATATCTAAAGCCTAAACTTCGATATTTTCACACATAGCACTCCAAACTTTACCACCACATCATAAATAACATTATCACTGCTTTTAAAAAATGAAACACATATTCCATGCATAGATTTAAATCACCAAAGTGGCATGTATGTAAATAGAAAAGTTTAGGTGTGAGATACATAAAAGCATAAGAATTACGAATTTGCCTTTAAAAAAGGGCCTTTACATTCATAGCACACAATTCTTATGTATTTATATTTCTCAAATCTAAACTTTCATTTTTACACACATATTACTAAAAACATTTGAATTCGTATCACATCAAGAATACAACAATTATCAATTTTTAAAAGCGAAATACAAAATTTCATGCATGAATTTAAAGAATCAAAGTGTCATATATGTAAATTTGAAAGTTAAGGTGAGATACATTAATACAAAAGATTTGTGTGCTAGGTATGCCAATTTGTCATTAAAATTTAGGTGTTAGATATGGAAATACCAAAGAGATGAATCGTAAACATGTAACAATGCAATACATCATCAACATTGAAAATAACCGAAGCAAAATTTTGAATTTCTCCAAAACACTTAATCTCAAAATGCAAAAAATCTTACGATTAAAATTAAATAAAAATTTTAAGAAATAGAGCAATCAATGTTACGTACGATTTGAGTGTAAGAACACGAAAAATGGTATACTTTGGCAAAGATGGGATTCAAGAGGGGTCGGTCGGCTCCGGAGTAAAGGCACACCTGTAAGAAGAAAATAAGGAATTTCGGACGTTGGTTCAATATAAACAGTCATTTCGACGACTTTTTTGACGATATGTGCTCGTCGATTTTTTATTTCTTAATGACCGATGGGTTCGACCATCGATTGACTTATTATCTCGTCGGTTAATAATTGATTGAAAACTTACGATCTCACATTCTAATGGTGTATGGCCGTCACTTTATAATTTACTATAAACTGATGTTCTAATCGTAGGTTATTATTTCATGACCGTCGAAAATTTAATTCACTAAAACCCCACAGTTTGATCGATAAGAAAGTTGTTGGTTATATTAACAGTTGGAAAGCTGTCAGAAATAAACGCAAAATTATTTACACATTATAGACCATCGATTTTTTTCACCGATTTTAAATGTATTTCTTATAGCATTAATTGTTTTTCGTCATACATTTGCACTTTCTTTATCAAATAAAACAGACAACATTCTCTTTACTACCATGTAGAAAATCATTTAGTCATCTAACCCAAAAACTTAAAACCAAAGTCAAAATAATTTAAATTTATGAGATTGACCAATCTTAAACATAAAAAAATCATAATCCAAAATAATTCAAACCTAGTCAATCTATCCATGAGCAAATTGTGAGGCTATGTTGCATATTGGTCAAGCTTGGCTATTCAAATGATAGGAATTTGTAATGAGTTACAAGGGCTAATAGCTAATAGTTGTAATAGGCACATGAATCATTTTAGGGGTTATTAAGTATGAAATAGGTGTTTATTATGGTTTGTGTATTTATATAAATAGTCTTTAGTTTTGAGATGAGGTTCCTCTATTGAGTTTCCAATTGCTATAACCTAAACTAATATTTTAGAGTTGTTGACATCTAAATATACATCATTTATCCTGATCATAACAATGGGGATGTCTCAATGGAACGCTTGTTGAGAAATGAAATCAAAAAATTACTATGCATCCATTACTTTGTGAGAGATAAAAGACATATTAATGAATGTTAACAACACCAAAAAATTGGAAGAATGTTTATAAGAACATAAGAGCCCTGATAATTAACAGTCATATGTTAGCTACATAATAACCCCAACATAATTCAAACAACGTAGTAGTATTATTTAACTACTAACCCACAACCTAAAATGATCCGGGAGGTATTTTGTGAAACTGTAGGAGAATATTTAAGATGATATAAGAATGATTTAGACTGGATTGAGGTGTTTGGAAATGGATTTGGGGGAATAATCGAGTGAGAAATATTAACTAGATCAAATGCAAGTAGAATTGGCCAACTTTTATAATTTTATTTAAGAGCTCAAAATACATAAATACATTTTAATTTTTTACTTAAAAATGATGATAAATTTCCCAAAATTATTTTTTTAATTTTTATTATTTATAATTTGCACCAAATATTCAAAATAAATATAATACAATCTTAATAGGTGTGAAAATACATAAATTTTTTTTTTAAGTTCTAAATTCTTTTTATTTGGGTCCTGAAAATGGATCCGCCTGAATGTGAAGCAACTCCCCTATACTAAGCTCTAGTAGTAGATCCTACCCTGAATCAACCATGCCCAACCTTTGGTTCACCACCTACGATTGTGGGCCCCACCTTGAGTCCACCTCCTATGCTTGTAAGCTCCACCTTGACGCCATCATTATGTGCCACATCATAAACTATTGCAACTTAATCTCCAGTATAGAACCTTTTGATTCCATATTTTGGCTAAAAAATGATGTGTACAAGCATTACAATTAGTCAAATTTGTAACAAAAAATGGTGCCTTGACACTTAAAAAAGTAGTAGAAACGATATCATTGTTCATAATTGATTGAATTCGACCTAGTAAAAGCTTATGCGTCCATATGCACGCACGGGTTGTGCATGCGTGTGTGTTATACATTGTGTGTTTGTGTTATCCATCGTTGGACCATATGTGTGTGCGTGTGTGTGCGTGTTTGCGCGCGCTATCCATGATTCATTGTTGGACCTAGTATTGCCAAAGAAGAGAGGAATAGAACAATCAAGACAAAATATGAGTGGAAGGGAAACACAACCCACCTGTCCTCAAATTATCTTATCATTAAAAAACAATCTTTTAGAAAAAATTATGCCGACTAAATAATCAAATAATGTCCAATGGTATTTCCCAAATTCATATGTATTTATATATCTAATACCTACACTTTACTTCTTACATTTATAACACTTACATACTTCATATCACATTTAAAATATCATTATTTTAACTTTCAAAAGACATTAAACGCATCTTCACTGTAAAGATAAGGTGACATATATGTAAAAACTAAGTGGTATTTATGTCAAATTTCTTAATAATATAGTGGCATATTTATTGCTCCCTCGGGAAGCTGCTAGGAAAGCGTTGATGGTTCTAAATGTTGCTGCCATGTTCAACCTTGAAGGGCTCCCATACATGATATAAAATGATAGATATTTGTCACATGTTCTCACCGTCGTGTAGTTATATTTATCACAAAATATCATTTCCAACAAAAAATTCAAACAAATGATGGCCTTAAAAAATTCCTGAATGATAAGGAGAGAAAGAGACCGAAAACTAGAGAGACAGAGCGAGAGAGACCTCTAGTTTTTTTTTTTTTGAAAAAATTACATACATACCCCATCAATTCTTATTTACATACATACCGCTCAATTCTTATGTATTACATATCTAACGCCTAAACATCAATGCCTATATTTTACTTCTTTAAAGTTATAGATTTTATTTGATATGAAAAACTTGGGTGGTAAACATGTAAAAACTAAAGTTTAGGTGATAGAAATGTAAATACTTAAGAGTTGGGTGTTATGTATGTAAATGCCCCTTTTTCTTAGCATAATGAGGGCCTCAGATTAATAGACTAACATGCATTGGATTGATATATAACGCAAATCTAGGCACTCCATAAGCAATTAGTATTAAAAACGGTGCCAATATGTTATTTTATGGTTCTACTTTGCCCAGACTGAATAATACATGAATGGCTGCAAATAAGGTTCTGCACAGCGTGTTTCATGCCAAACTAATAATAGAAAACAGAGTTCAGTTATTGCACGTTGGAAGCACTTAATTACTAGAATTGATTAATAATGATCAGTTATTCTGCACAACGGTCCAATCGTTTGTTTTAAATTATTAGTGCGTGCAAATTAATAATTAACGCATGGACGCCGTGGGATTATAATTAAGAATGCTCGGGCCTTAGAGGAATAAAGAAGGAATGAGATACTCATTGCTCCCGTTTTGTGAACCACGAAGCATCATGCCCATATGAAAATATTCTTATCATCATATGCTTTTATTTGATTTATAAGCTTTGAGCACTTCTAAAATACCAAAACAATTAGTAATAAAATAACTGTTTTTATTTAGTTATGTAACAAGGACATACATGCATCATTGCGTGACCGCTATCATTATCGCTTGATTATCATCTGAGTGTCATCACATTAGTGCTATTGCGCGAGCGTTGTTACCCGATCACTATCGTTATCCTTCTATTACTTTAAACTTTATTGCATTTGTAAGGGATTAAGCTTGATTACATTACATTACATCTTCTACGGTTGAGGCAAAAAATGAAATTTAAAATTTTTATTTTATATCGTTTATCATTTCATATAGTTAAGACTATACATTTAAAAACTCGAGTGTCTTCTATGTTATTTCTTTGATGTGTATATGTGCAAGATCTTTGTGTTCATTTTATGCATAAATTTTCTAGCAACGCGCACACACGCACGCTCACAAACAGATAGAGAGAGAGAGAAGAGAGATTGGATCACTTTATCTGGGTGAAGTCCTATAATTTTAACTTGAATGGGTTTTCATGTAAAATCTATGTTTTTTTTTTTTGTTTTCATTTATCTGAGTGCATGTGAAATTTTTAGGTTAATTTAAGATGTAAAAATATTTCTCTATCATCATAAATTTTCTACCACAAAATAGTTTATCACCATCAGTGGAAACAACAAATTTTCCTAAAAACACTAGTTCAATACTTGACATAATAAATATTATAAATAGGTTTTCTTGCACTGTAAAATTCATTATTGTAAGAATTGGATTTTTATCTCACCATATTATTTTATACATGAGATCATAATAAATTTAAACCTCATCTCAATTAGACAATTGTATTAATGATGATAATATTTCAAAATAAAAATTATTCTAAGTGGCGAGTGTCAATGAGAAAGTTGTCATATGATTGTGAAAACCCAATATTTTGCCTTTATCAGAATAATCATGGACATGACATTAATTATTTCATAGTTTTATTATATTTTTCATAAGAATCATAGTGTAGAAATTCATTTAAATGATTACCTTATTGGTATGCAACTAATAAAAGTATCTTTTTATTGTATCCTAAAATGGGATAAAAAATCAGTAGTATGCACTCTAACTAAAGGAGTTGGAGCCAAGGTAACATACTTATAAGTCAAAAGATGTTCCATTACCTTGTATGCATAAATCATTTTGAGTTATTGTGAATCCTTATTATCACTCTACACATTCGTGATTTCTATTGGTAGAAAGGATAGGTTGGGCTCAAATAATATCATACCATTTAGAAGATTGTTGCTAAAGCTTTCTAGAAATAAGAAAATTTTAGAGGGTGCCACATTATTATGGGGGTGATTAGGAGAAATAATGATGCCTATATGAACAGATAAGTCGAGTTCATGGTTTTGTTAGCTTCTTTCACACACGACTATGACTCCGGAATTTTTTCTCCCAATTTTTTTAAGTTGGTGGTCTATTCCATGCATCGCGTCATAGAATTTTATTCTTCCATTGAAATCATAACTATTTAAATAGATCTAATTCAATAGTGAAAGCATAATCTAAAATTTAATGAGGATAGCATAGATGAACAAAATCGACGAGGAATTTATAATTGAGGTCCTTCCCACCTAAAGAATGTCAAAAACAATATTATCTAAAATTTATTGAGGTGGTGGTCTATTCCATGAATCTTGTCATAGAATTCAACTCTACAATGAGTCACCCTCGAGAATTTCTACAAAGATAATCTTAAAATATAATTTTTTATGTCCATTATATAATAGAAAAAATATCTTTGGTTGAAAACTATTTGAGATGCGTAGCGTGGACATCATCAGTACTAATATAATTTAAATATTAATTATGATAATTAAATAACCAATAAAACAAAAAGAAAATCTCATAGAAATGAAAAGCTCCTATCAAAGAGGCGATTGACAAAATATTATGTCTCGGTTTATTTGAGATTTTTAGTATCTTGAATGTAACTAAAATGTGGCTAAGGTCTAAAAAAATATGAATGATTGTTGCCTTTTAGTGAAGTAGGAAAGTAGTGATTAATAATTCATTGCAAAGTTGTGATGTTGTAGACCATGATGTGGATTTGATGAGGTAGATACTTGGGAGAAATTTAGGGCAGCTGAGATTGATAATGTAGGTGTTAATTAAAGAAATAAAGGAGCTTAATAGATTAAGGAATTATCATGTCAACTTGGAATGTGAAGAGGGCTGAACCAATTGGTGTTTATATTGTATTCAAAAGTGGGTATTGACCTCATTTTCAGTCAACCCTCTCTTGTGAATCATATCCAATTCTATCTAGACCTAGGACCTCTTCATAGTGTCATTGGGTGGCTAGGTGAGCTTGGGTCTACTAGGCCTTAGGCTTCACTTGAACTAAAATTAAAATTAAACTAAATTCAAATGTAAATCAAATGTAATAAACCTAAATTAACACATAAAATTGAACTAAAATTCAACTAATATAAGTAGACTCAAATCTATCGTGGTCTCCCAGGCTCATCGTTGTGCTGGAAATTTTATCTTATAAGCTACAACTTATTCGTCGTCATGCTTGAAAAAGCATGTGACTAGTTCAATGGTAATTTGACACTATTTTTACATAGATTCTTAGGTTTTAAGTCTTAATGCATTAGATCTTCTTCCGCCTAAAAAGTTACATTCAGAACATCATTTTGTGAAACGGATCACACAAGTGAATCGGGATCCTCAAATACATTCAAATGAGCACGTTCGCGTCCAAATTAGATTTCATTTAGGCATGCGTTTACATTACAATATTTTGGAGAATAATAATAATAATAATAATCATAATTCATTAAAATATTAATATAAAAAACTGACAAAAAGAAAATTAAAATCATTTAAACTAAAATATAAATTGAAATACAAATCAAAACATAAACCTAAAACCCAAACTAAATATTAAGCTAATCAAAACTAAATTTAAAGCACAATATTAATCTTAATTAAATTAAAAATATAACCTATAACATAAATTAAAACTCAAATCCTCAGTAAAACTAAATTAAATTCAACTATAGATTAAAATAAACCAAAATTAAATTAAATTAAGCACTTAATCTAATCTAATTCCATCCAAATCAAATTAAGTTTAATCATAAATCAAACCTAAACTAAATCTAAACTTAATTTAAACTGGAACTTAAATACAAACTAAAANTATTTCCCAAATCTTCAATTACCTTCCACATATTTAAAATTAAAAAAAAAAACTAAAAAACAAAAACTCAAATTTAGAAGGAAAAGTAGCTACCCTCTACTATCCCCTAATTCCANCATTTCCCAAATCTTCAATTACCTTCCACATATTTAAAATTAAAAAAAAACTAAAAAACAAAAACTCAAATTTAGAAGGAAAAGTAGCTACCCTCTACTATCCCCTAATTCCACAACTGAAGCTAAGAACTGCACTATTAAATAATTAATTAAAAATCCAAATAATTACAGGCAGAAACGCCAAAAAAATATGACCAAAGAATAGGAAGAGTACAAACAAACAATCCAATTCATATGTATTTATATATCTAATACCTAGACTTTATTTTTTACATTTATAACACCTATATACTTCATATCACATTTAAAATATCATTATTTTAACTTTTAAAAGACATTAAACGCATCTTGTAAAAATTAAGTGGTATTTATGTAAAATTTCTTAATAATATAGTGGCATATTTATTGCTCCCTCGGGAAGCTGCTAGGAAAGCGTTGATGGTTCTAAATGTTGCTGCCATGTTCAACCTTGAAGGGCTCCCATACATGATATAAAATGATAGATATTTGTCACATGTTCTCACCGTCGTGTAGTTATATTTATCACAAAATATCATTTCCAACAAAAAATTCAAACAAATGATGGCCTTAAAAAATTGCTGAATGATAAGGACAGAAAGAGACCGAAAACTAGAGAGACAGAGAGAGAGAGACCTCTAGTTTTTTTTTTGAAAAATTTACATACATACCCCCTCAATTCTTATTTACATACATACCGCTCAATTCTTATGTATTACATATCTAACACCTAAACATCAATGCCTATATTTTACTTCTTTAAAGTTATAATGGTGGTAGATTTTATGTGATATGAAAAACTTGGGTAGTAAAAATGTAAAAACTAAATTTTAGGTGATAGAAATGTAAATACTTAAGAGTTGGGTGTTATGTATGTAAATGCCCCTTTTTCTTAGCATAANCAGTCAAAGGGAAAAATATTTACAAATAAAAATAGTTGGTGGTGGGATAATAATGTGCAAGAAAAGATAAAATATAAGAAGTTATGTTATAAAAATTGGTTTAAATGTAAAAGCTTAGAGAACTGGAGAAAATATCAGACGGCTCGCAAGGAGTCTAAAAGAACAATCTGTGATGCTAAAAATTCTGCTTTTAATGATCTTTATAAGAGATTAGATACTAAGGAGGGTGAAAAATATGTGTATAAACTAGCCAAACAAAGAGAAAAGAAAAGTAAAGATTTAACTCAAGTAAAGTGTATTGAAGATGAAAATCAAAAAGTACTTTTCTTAGAAAAAGATATTCAACATAGGTGGGTGAGTTACCATGAAGTTTCTAAAAATACAATCGAATTTAGTGATTTTAATATCGTAAATAATAATAAAACGTTTCATTTTTACCGTCGCATTAGCAAAAAAGAAGTTGAGGAGGCTTTAAAGAAAACCAAGGGTGGAAAGTCTGTAGGACCTGATGATATCCCAATTGAAGTGTGGAAATATTTGGGAGATTTGGGAGTTTCTTGGCTTACTAAACTCTTTAATATTATTTTAAAAACTAAAAAGATGCCTGAGGAGTGGATGAAGAGTATTTTGATCCCCATTTTTAAGAATAAAGGGGATGCACAAGAGTGTGCAAATTATAGAGGATTAAATTGTCGAGGAGTGGAGGAAGAGTATTTTGGTTCTCATTTTTAAGAATAAAGGGGATGCACGAGAGTGTGCAAATTATAGAGGAATTAAGTTGATGTGTTTTACTTAAATTTATTGGAGAGGGTAATTGAACAAAGGTTAAGATGCATCACAAAAATTTCTCATAATCAATTTGGATTTATGCCTGGCAGGTCTACTATGGAAGCTNGCGCCGTGGGATAATAATTAAAAATGCTCGGGCCTTAGAGGAATAAAGAAGGAATGAGATACTCCTTGCTCCCATTTTGTGAACCACGAAGCATAATGCCCATATGAAAATATTCTTATCATCATATGCTTTTATTTGATTTATAAGCTTTTCGCAATTGGAAAATACCAAAACAATTAGTAATAAAATAACTGTTTTTATTTAGTTATGTAACAAGGACAAACATGCATACACTAAATTTGAATATATGTGACATACGTGCATCATTGCGTGACCGCTATCACTATTGCTTGATTATCACCCGAGTGTCATCACATTAGTGATATTGCGTGAGCGTTGTTACTCGATCGCTATCATTGTCCTCCTACTACTTTAAGCTTTATTACATTTGTAAGGGATTAAGTTTGATTACATTACATAAAATTACTTTGTAATCTAATTTTCTACAATTTTGAGGGAAACAATGAAATTTTAAAATTTTGTTATATCGTTTATCATTTCATATAGTTAAACTATACATTTAAAAACATGAGTGTCTTCTATATTATTTCTTTTATGTGTATATGTGCAAGATCTTTGTGTTAATTCTATGCATAAATTTTCTAGTAATATGTATACACACACACACACAAACAAAAAGATGGAGAGTGAATAGAGACTGAATCACTTTATCTGGGTCAAGACCTATAATTTTAAATTGAATGGGTTTTCATGTAAAAACACTATCATTGTCGGTCCCAAGTCCGGATATGAAAAATGGAGGGTTGCGTTAGATAGTCGACAGTTAACTTAAAACATGAATCACTTTGATCATTGTGTAAATGCTAGGGCATTCCTTAGAAGCAATGTGTTGTATGATCTGAATACAGTGAAAAATGTGCAAAAGTCACTACACCGGCGTCCGGATGTAGTGTCAAATAAGCAAGAGTTCTCATATTACAGACGAATATAGGTAAAAAAGTTAGTCCATGAAACTATTATTAGAATAGGATATTGAAATATATGTACTCTTACTGGCAAATTAAGATATTATGATTAATAGAAATATAAATATCTTATGTGTTAATGGAACTAAATGGGTTGGAGGAAAGACTAAGGAGATTGCTAACTTAGGTTTTAAACTTTGATATTCAGGTAAAAATCGTACTAGAAATTGAGTAGGTGTAATTATAGATAAGAGTTTGAAAAATAATGTTGTAAAAATTAATATAGTTGGAGATAGAATTATAGCCCTTAAGATTATTGTTGATATTAAGATTTTTAATATTATAAGTGTTTATGCTCCTCGAGTAAATTTAGATATAGGTTCTAAAGATAAATTATGAAATGACTTAAAAGACATAATACAATGATAGCTCTTGAAAAAAGATTTTTTATTGGAAGAGATTTAAATTGACATTTCGGTAGAGTGGTAGAAGATTTTAGAAATATTTATAGTGGCTACGGTTTTGGAGTGATTAATGAAGAATGTAGAGCTATCTTAGATTTTGCTTTAACGTATAATTTTGTTATTGCTAATACTTTATTCAAGCAAAGAGATGAGCATATTATTACTTATAAGAATGAATTTAATAAAACACAAATTGATTATTTTTTATGAGAAGAAGAAATTGTAGAGAATGTAAGAGATTGTACGGTCATTCCAAGTGAGGATTTAAGCACTCAACATCATTTATTAGTTCTAGATTTTAAGATGAAGAGTTGTAAAATAAGGAATACTAGGAATCCTCGTCATAGAATTAGATTGGAGTACCAAAAAGACATAACTTTTTTATGAGTAAAATTCAAGAGTTCAAAATTTGGGATGTTCATTAAGAATTTTATGTGGGATAAAATAACAAAAACTATTAAACAAGTGTCAAAAGTGGTACTTGGATACTCAAAAGAAAAAATTTTTTATAAATAAAAATAGTTGGTGGTAGAATAATAATGTGAAAAAAAAATAAGATATTAGAAGATATGTTATAAGAATTGGTTTAAATGTAATAGATTAGAGAACTGGAAAAAAATATCAAACGACCAATAAAGAGTTTAAAAGAACAATCTATGACGCTAAAAATTTTGTTTTTAGTGATCTTTATAATATATTAGATACTAAGAATGATGTAAATTATAAGCATAAACTATTCAAATAAAGAGAAAAGAAAAGTAATGATTTAACTCAAGTAAAGTGTATTAAAGATGAAAATTAAAAAATATTTTTCTTAGAAAAAGATAGTCAAAATAGGTGAGTGAGTTATTTTGATAAAACTTTTAATGAAGTTTCGGAAAATATGATCAACACTAATGATCTTAATATCATTAATAATAATAAAATATTTTATTTTTACCGTTGCTTTAATAAATAAGAAGTTGTGGAGGCTTTATAGAAAACCAATGATGGAAAGTCTGTAGGACTGAATGATCTCTCAATTGAAGTGTGGAAATATTTAGGAGATTTGTGAGTGTCATGGTTTATTAAAGTCTTTCATATTATTTTAAAAACTAAAAAGAAGTTTAGGTAGCGGAAGAAGAGTGTTTTGGTCTCCATTTTTAAGAATAGGGGAAACACAAGAGTGTGCTTGGATTTATTTCGGGCAAGTCTACTATGGAAGCTATGCATTTATTGAGAGGTTTGGTGGAGAAGTTCATAAATAATAAGGATGATCTATATATGATTTTTATTGATTTAGAAAAAGTTTACGATAAGATTCCAAGAGATATCCTTTGGAGAGTTCTTGAGAAGAAAGGTGTTGATATGATTTATATTCAAGTCATTAAAGATATGTATACAAGAATTGTTAATTGTGTTCGAACAAAAGGAGGATTGACCAAATATTTTTTCTATTTCTGTTGGTTTACATCAGGGATTTTCATTAAGCCCATATATTTTTGCTTTAGTTATGGATGGTCTTACTGACACTTACAGGAGAATGTACCTTGGTGTATGCTTTTTGTTGATGATATCCTTCTCGTGGATAAGACTCAAAAAAGCTGAGGAAAAAGACAGAGGCCTATTATTCAAATTGACAGAAGCTCGTTTGAGCCTAAAGGCCTTTGTTTGAGTAGAACTAAAACTGAATACATTGAATGTAATTTTAGTAGTTGAAGCTCTAGTGACAAAAATGTAATTATGGGTGATCAAATCATTAAAAGGTGGGAACACTTTAGATATCTCAGATCTATTTTCAAAGTGATGGTGATATTGATGGGGATGTTATTAGTAGAATTCAAGTTGGTTGGTTGAAGTGAAGGAATGCTTTAGAACTATTGTGTGATAGAAAATTACCTCTTAGACTGAAAGGAAAATTTTATAAGATATTGGTGAGACTTGCAACGCTCTATGGCACTGAATTTTTGCCTTTAAAAGAGAAGCATAAAACTAAGATAAGTGTTGTCGAGACGAGAATGATTGGGTGGATGAGTGACTTTACACTTAGAGGCAAATTGTGAAATGAATATATCTGTGATAGGGTGACGAACAACACTAGAGAGAGTCGTCTTTGATGGTTTGGTTACATTAAAAGTCAACTATTCGATGATCAGATTAGAAGAGTATATGTTTTAGATTCGACTTATATTAAGAAAACAAAAGGTAGACCTAGGATCACTTGGGCATATTGAATAAAAAATTATCTAAATTTATTAGAATTGAATGAAAATATGACACTAAATAGGACGCAATGAAGAAAAAAAGGATTCATGTAACCGACCCCACTTAGTGGGATAAAGGTTTTATTGTTGTTATCTGCGTGCATGTGAATTTTTTAGGTTAAGATGTAAAACTATTTCTCTATCATCATAAATTTTCCATAAAATGGGTTAACACCATCAATGGGAACAACACATTTTCCTAAAAACACCAGTTCAATAGTTGACATAATAAATTTTATAAAAATAGATTTTCATGCACCGTAAAACTCATTATTGAATTGGATTTTTATTTCACCATAATGATTAAACTTCAACATGAGATCATAATAAATTTAAACCTCATCTCAATTAGACAATTGTATTAATAATGATAATATTTCAAAATAAAGATTATTCTAAGTGACAAGTGTCAATGAAAAGTTCTCATATGATTGTGAAAACCAAATATTTTGCCTTTATCATAATACTCATGGACATGACATTAATTATTTCATAGTTTTATTAAATTTTTCATAAGAATCATAGTGTAGAAATTCATTTAAAAGATTACCTTATAGGTATGCAACTAATAAAAGTATCTTTTAATTGTATCCTAAAATGGGATAAAAAATCATTAGTATGAACTCTAACTAAAGTAGTTGGAGCCAAAGTAACATACTTATAAGTCGAAAGATGTTCCATTACCTTGTATGCATAAATCATTTTGAGTTATTGTGAATCCTTATTATCACTCTACACATTGGTGATTTCTATTGGTAGAAAGGATAGGTTGGGCTCAAATAATATCATACCATCTAGAAGATTGTTGCT
>JXCR01131721.1:37973-64301 GCA_002079205.1 Phalaenopsis hybrid cultivar
AAAATTAAAATCATTTAAACTAAAATATAAATTGAAATACAAATCAAAACATAAACCTAAAACCCAAACTAAATATTAAGCTAATCAAAACTAAATTTAAAGCACAATATTAATCTTAATTAAATTAAAATATAACCTATAACATAAATTAAAACTCAAATCCTCAGTAAAACTAAATTAAATTCAACTATAGATTAAAAGAAACCAAAATTAAATTAAATTAAGCACTTAATCTAATCTAATTCCATCCAAATCAAATTAAAGTTTAATCATAAATCAAACCTAAACTAAATCTAAACTTAATTTAAACTGGAACTTAAATACATACTAAAATCGAAATCAAATATGAACATAAAATAAAAATTATAATTATAATAAAAATATTGAAATTAAACATCAATTAAAATTAAACTTAAAGTAAAAAAAGAAATTAGCTGAAACTAATCAAGACATTAAAATTGAGGAAGATTTACATACCTACCACATAATTATTATGTACTTACATATTTGATACTTGAATTTTTTGCATACATGCCACTTTCCCGTTGCAGGAAAATAAGTGTTGGATAAGTAAATAAAGAAGAGTTAAGCGGTATGCATGAAAATTTCATCTAAATCCCCAACACCCCCAACAGAGCCCCATCTCCTCCTTCCAATCTTTCTTCATTCAAGGCAGTGAGGACCTCATCACATTCTAGAGGTTGGAAATTTCGAATTCATTGATAAAGTATCGATTCTAGTTTATTCTTTCTGGAATGTTTGGGGTGAAATTTATCAGATTTCATGTTTTTTTAGCTCTCCTAATCATTTTTTAGAGGAAGCCTCGTATGTTTCTTGCTTCTCTGATCACCGAAAGGATNTGAATTCATTGATAAAGTATCGATTCTAGTTTATTCTTTCTGGAGTGTTTGGAGTGAAATTTATCAGATTTCATGTTTTTTAGCTCTCCTGATCATTTTTTAGAGGAAGCCTCGTATGTTTCTTGCTTCTCTGATCACCGAAAGGATACCTAGTGGCAAGAATTTTAGGATTTCCTTCTTTTGAATAAAATTTAGCTTTTAGTATTTTATCTCCAGATTGTGTGAAAAGTTCATAATTCAAGGGCTATTATTCTTTTTTGAGTTTGTTAAGTCATGTAGTTGATGTATACATGTAATTGGTACTTTCTTACTGGTTTCTCACGACGCAAGGATTTGAAGTCAAAAAAACCAAATAACAAATTTCGAAATAAATCTCCCCCCTAGAGTTTTCCCATAGCAAGGATGCAAATAGCATGCCTAAACATTCACATTCTCCCAAATTGGTGAAAATTATAATTACCATCTTAAACATCAATTTACATACATAAACCTAATCCATACGCATTTGTATATCCAACGCCTAAACACTCGGATTTACATACAAACTATGCATGTTTTTTGTTTTTGCATGCCCAACTCCTAAACATTTATAATTTCAAGTATACTATCATTGGTCTATTGTATAGCATGTGTTTGTTTGTTCTCATGTGCTTATTGTTCAACAGCTAAAGTAATGCTCATGTGTTTATTCTCATGTGTATATCGTTTAACACCTAATGTAATGCTCATGTGCTTATCATTTAAACCCTAAGTAATTCTCATATGCTTATTGTCTAACACCCAAAGCAATTTTCATGCATTTGCACAGATAGAAAATGTGGATTTATATACACCTAAAGCAATTCTCATGCATTCACATACATAGAATTTGTGGATTTACAAAAACCTAAAGCAATTTCCATGCATTTACATACATAAAACTTGTGCATTTACATGCCATGCAACTCTTATGTATTTACATACTGAACAACCAAAGTTTCATGTTTATATACAAACNGTCTTCATTTACAAGCAAAGCTGATCAACTTGCATGTTAAAATCTTTTGTGAGAACATGTAAGATCTGCAATGGTATTGTCTGAATCAACTTTAGTAGAACCACATGAGATTGTATGGATGAGAATGCAGTCCATATAGTTGAGTGCAAATAAATAGGGAAATAATCTTTAATGGGTGTAGAATTAGAGGGCATTAGAGTGATAGGCTAATGGCCCCAAGATTCGTCTATTATCTTAGGTTTTGATGCGAGATGTTAGCCTTCAGGTGGGGGGATAAGAGGGAACTCCAGAGTGAGATCTAGTATCTTCTTTGCCTAGCCTGTCTTTAGAACTATTCAAACTTTAGATTAACCAATATTTTTTATAGCATCTCTAATAAGGGTAAAGAATATAATTTCTCCTATTTGTCACAATCTCTCTCTCTAGTTATTTTACTTTTACACGTGACACTAATTTCATTATATGAGGAAGAGTACTTTTAATATATTAAATCTCACTTTTTGATTTTTACTAAGTATTTTAGTTTAGGAGTAGAAGTATTATTATAGTGATAATTGTAGGATATAGTCAAAATCAAACATTTATCGACCTTCCAAGCTAGAGTGTTTTCTTCTAGACAATAACTTCTTTTGAAAGCCGCAACGATTAACCTCGATCTCTGTGTTATCGATATTTTGGGCTTAATCAGAAAGTCTTGTATTACTTGATAAAGATACTTATACCTGTTTAGAATCACTACAAATATAATTGAAATTTTACTTTACTTGGGATCAAATTTTTGGTGTCACTACCGGGGATTAAAATCTTCAAGTAGTGGTGTCGACTTCATAAATCCTTACATATAAAAAGTATCAGGATCAAGCTTTTGGTGTTGTTGCCTGGGATTGCAATGGTTGATCTTGCCTTTTAGGAGAATTTTAGTTGAAGTAATTAGTCTTAGACTTCGAAAACCGTATTGCCGTAAAACTTGTTGTATGAAAACTGTTTGCTTTTTGTATGAAAAAGTGTTGTGAAAAAAACTGATTGAGTGAAAAATAAGGTGTTTGTGAATATATTTTGTTATGTTGAGTATATTTTTATTTTTATTTGTTTACTTGTTAATGTACTGTTTGTTGTGTTGCGTATGCAAAATAAAGGATCTTGAGGACTTGTGCCTTATGATCCCGAGTTAAAAAAAAGAAAAAAATTAAAAAACATGAAGGACTTGAAAAACTAGTAATGGAAATGGAAAACATTCAAAATAATAACTTGGAAAATCATCATAAATGATTTAGGGATTATGTAAATCCTATGACTGATGAAATTCACTCAATTATACAAACCCCTGTCATAGAAGCTGACTCGTTTGAACTAAATCCAGTGATTATCCAACTATTGCAGAACAACCAGTTTGGAGGAACTCCTTTGGAGGATTCCTATTTACACTTATCAAGTTTTCTAGAACTTTGTGCTACATTTAGTTATAAAGGCATGTCAGAAGATGTTGTTAGACTCAGACTTTTTCTTTTCTCACTAAGGGAGAAGGCTAAAATGTGTTATACTCATTACCACCTGGCTCTATTAAAAATTGGGAGGAATTAACTCAGAAATTTCTAGCTAAGTATTTTCCACCTTCATAAACTATTAAACTTAGAAATGATATTATCTCATTTTTTTAGTATAAAGCGGTATCAATATATGAAGCTTGGGAAAGATTTAAGGAACTCCTAAGAAAGTTCCCACACCATGCTCTGCCCGATTGGCTAATCACTCAATCTTTTTACAATGGGTTAGTAGGATCCCTTAGGTCTACAATTAACGCTATTGCTGGTGGATCATTAATGTCAAAATAATTTAATGAAGAATATGTGTTAAATGAAGAAATGGCTACAAATGAATTTCTATGGTCCTCTATAGGGTTAAATCCTAAAATTGTAGCAAGTGTTCATGATATAGATGCGATTACAATTCTTGCATCTCAAGTTGCTGCAATATCAAGGAAGTTGGACCAATTTGCAATGAAAAAGCTTCAATTTACTTCAGCACGTGTGGAAAGTTTATTAGGGCATATGATTGATTCTAAATTATCATATGAGACTTTAAATACCATTAATAACCCGTATTCTAACTTTTACAACCCAGGTTGGAAGAACCATCCTAATTGTAACTGGTATCATACTACTGTGGTTGGAAACAATAATGAGAAAATAATCAATGAAATCCTAATGGAAGTTGGAATAATCAAGGGAACATAAACTATAGATCTTCATATCCATTCGACTCTAACAATAATCAACAATTTAAGGATAAGAAGATGTTTATAGAAGAAGTGGTATTGCAAATGAGAAACCAGTTGCAAAGTCAAAACGCTGCGATTAGAAATATAGAGAATCAATTGGGATAAATTGCTAACTTACTTAGAAATATAACCCAAAAAACACTTCCTAGGAACACTAAGATCAACCCTGAAGAGAAAAATGATGAACAAATAAGCGTTGTACAATTTAGAAGTGGAAGAGAGATAGATGGTGTGCTCAGAAAAAAGAAAGAAGTTGTGAGAGAAACAAAAGAAACTATAAAACCTAAAGGACATGTTTCTAAGGATCTATAAAATTAAAAATCTCCAAATAAAATTAATTTAGAAAGACCGCCACCTCCATTTCCTCAAAGACTTAGACAATATGAGTTGGGTCAACAATTTTTAAAGTTCTTGGAAGTACCTAAGAAGTTAACGATAAATATTCCATTCGCTGAAACTTTAGAACAGATGTCAAGTTATGCAAGGTTTATGAAGGAGTTATTAAACAAGAAAAGGAAATTTTAGGATTACGAGACAGTTGCAGTAAGTGAGGAGTGAAACGCTATATTTCAGAGAAAGCTTCCTAAGAAACCTAAAGATCCTTCTAGCTTAACAATTCCTTGTGTATTTGGAGAAAGATCATGTGGAAAATCTTTTTGGGATTTAGGATCTAGCATTAATGTTACGCCACTGTCTATATTTAGAAGGTTAGGCTTAGCCGATACTTCTCCTACAACTGTAACCCTTCATTTAACTGATCGATCTATCATCTATCCAAAAGGGGTTATAGAAGATGTGCCTGCTAAAGTGGATAAAATTATATTTCTTATGGACTTTATTGTATTAGGTAAGGAGGAATATAAAGAAAATCCAATTATTTTTGGGAGACCTTTTCTTATTACTGGACAAGCTATGACAGATGCACAAAAAGGTGAGTTGACTATGAATATTAATGACCATGAAACCATTTTTAATTTTTTGAAGTCTATGAAATATCTAGCTGAGAGAAAAGATGATTGTTTTTGGGTTGAAGAAATTGATTATCTAAGTAAAGGCCATTTCCAAGAATGTTTTGAGAGTAAGTTAACAGATGAGATCGAAATGGACTTTCACGAAGAGTTGAAAATGTTATTTAAAGAAGATTGTATGTATGTTCAGAAGAGGTGTGAGATGGACGTTACTAAAAATAGTAAAATTTTAATTCCATATATTGAAAAATCTCACAAACTTAAGATGAATGGACCCCATACAATTTTAAGGCCTACCTACTTATGGAATCCATCTACACCACCAGTCTTTATATCTTCATATTAGACTCAATCACAAGATGAACCTAAATGGAATGATGAAATCAATAAAAGATATCCTAAGAAAGATTTATTCAAAATCACTGAATGACATATTCTGTGGTATACAGACAAAATGAATGAGATTTTGATGCTGGAGCAACAGAGTAAACACTGGATACTTTGAGTCGTTGATGTTAGACCAAATGCTTTGTGGGAGTTAACCTATGGTTATCTTTGTTATCTGTTTAGTGTGATTTTTGTTATGTTGGGTTGGATAATAGTGAGATGTTGGAATTTGATCCATGTTTGATGTCTAAGAATGGATTGAATTAATGTTGTGAGGTAATTCCTTTGTCATGACTATATTTGTATATGATTTCTCGTAGAAGATACTTGATGAGATTGTTACAACTTAGTTCTTAAACGGAACTAAGCATTACCTTGAAGCATGTAGAGTTTAGACTTAGAGACCACTCCTTGTCAATTGTATTACTTCCTTTATTTGACTTTTTTTTCATCAGGTAAGGTCAAGTGCCTACTTAGTGAACAACATGTGGATGAACTGCAGTATTTTTATTTACCAATTGTGTATACCTTAGACTTAAAGTAACCCAGAAATTTGCAACACATGAGGGAATTCTAGTCCATGGGTGATAACCATATAAGGTTTTATAATACACACATGTTATTAGTGTAGTTTCTTCTATTAGAAATTGAAAGTAAGGAGGGGAAATGTGCGTAGAAGGGAGATCAAATTAACCATAGTTATTTGTTTATGAATCTGTGAGTATATGTGTTGGAGTTTATGTGTATATGTTTGAAAGTCATGTTGAATGCGTCATTGGAGATGACAAAACTTATCTTAATATCTTAAACTTGTTAGCATCCAACAATTCCCTTATAAAGTTTAAAATATGTTCCTGTTTATTCTTCAATTTGTACCTGTTCTACTATTTAAAATTCCCTTATAGTGTTAAGTCAAGCATATTTAGGCTAGATTTACTTTATATTGTAATATTCTACCATGTGTTATTTGATGATATTTTTGTACGATATATTAGTAAATTGTAAAAGTCATCTTTCTCTGCCGCATATTTTTGTACTTCATTGTTCAACATGTTTGAGCTTAAGCTTGTGGGGAAAAGAAAAATTTTTTAAATTTAAACCTTACTTGTTTTCAAAAGTATGACAAATAAATTTCTATTTTATTTTTAATGATTATTTTTAAGTGGATTCATCTTAAAGAAATTAGAATTTTAAGTATAAAAATGGAGTACAAAAATTTAGTTGATATTTTTTTGTGAAAAGTGTGAACCTAGAGTTAAGGATATTTACTGGAGAACTTGAAAAAATGAATAACTATATTTAGTAGGAAAATTTGTACTTTTGAAAAATTAAGGATTCTTAGAATTTTTATTTTAAAAAATTTAAGGGTCTTTTAAAAGTATTTAAAAAAAATAGAACTTTTCAAGTGAAGGAAAGTAATAAGTTCTAACTTTAGAGGAGGATAGTGGAATTCAAAATTATTTAATAACTTCTCTAGATATAGTAATTCTCACATAAGAAAAATAATAGATCAAAAGTATTCTAAAAAAAAGATGCAAAAAAAAAAGAAAAAAAAGTGAGGAGAAGCTTGAGGAGAGGTCCTAATCAAAAATTTGTTTCACTTGAGTCATCCTAGAGTAAAGAACTTAGAACAATCCTAAGCTTAATTTTTGTACTTATATTATTAAAAAATATTTTTGAGATAGTTATTAAGTCTAGAAAGTAAAGTTCATAGGATCGAAAATTTGAAAAATCTGCATATATTTTTTAACTATATAGGAAAAGAAATTCCAATGTTTGATGATAATATTTTAAACCCTGGGCTAGTTTGATTCACTAGAAGTTCTTTTAATTTGAACTATCATATTTTTAGAACAAAATTTCAGCAATTTTAAAGGATGACCCATTAACTCTAATCTACATAAATTATTTTAAAAATGTAGTATTACTTGAGGACAAGTAATGTTTAAGCCTGAAGCATTTTGATACGCCTAAAAATGTACTATTTATTATGCTTCACTTTATAATGGTATTACACTTTAAAGGAATATATTCTTGCATTATTTTTTTTAGATACATCAAACTAAAGAATTTGGAGTGATTGGAGCAAAAGGAACAAAAATGGACCAAAACGGAGTAAACCAGAGCAAATCGGGTCGGACTAGGGCACATCGGAGCCATGGGGACCAAAATCAGACACTTAAGCAACTTTGCTCAGTGCTTAAGCACCCAAAATGGTGCTTAGGCACCATCCAGATAGAGAGGAGGGCGCTTAAGCGCCCTAAAATGGAGCTTAAGCACAAAAGACGGTTTTTAGCATATCTTCTAAAATATACATTGGATTTGGAAGATTTTTTAAGCAGTGCTTCATGCACCACTTAAGGAATTCATTGGAAAAGATAAAATATACTTTCTAGAAGAATTTTTGGTGGTTATATGGAGTTTTAAAGAGGCACTTAAGGAACTCTTTGGAAGATTCATTGAATCTAGACATTTTTTAAGAGACACTTAAGTATCTCTTGGAAAATTATAAAAAAAGGCTTGGAAATGTTTTTAAAATATCTCTTGGATTCTTAAATCAATAGAGATAGGCGAAGAAGACTTGGAGAAGAAGAAGAAGGCTTGGGCGTG
Source organism: Phalaenopsis hybrid cultivar (assembly GCA_002079205.1). NCBI lineage: Eukaryota > Viridiplantae > Streptophyta > Magnoliopsida > Asparagales > Orchidaceae > Phalaenopsis > Phalaenopsis hybrid cultivar. The sequence goes on from JXCR01131721.1 coordinate 46,074, forward strand.
AGCCCCAAGTGGGGCGACAAGGTGAGAGAGAAAGATTGTGAGAATTTCTTCTTTTCCTTTCACTTTGTTCTTGGAGAGGATTGTAAGGAGACTGTTTTTGCTATACAAGGAGAGTTTAACTTCCATAAGAGATAAGTATTTTCATTGCATTTTTATTTGAATCTAGTAATTTTTTTGTATGGTTTCAAAGTCTTGTTCAATGAAAAGTTTTTGTTGTTTCTCCATGTGTAGTGAGTAGTTTTCTTTACTGCCTCCCTCTTATATTATATTAGTATGCATGTGTAGGATATAGAATTATGTAGAATGAGAGTATATTGTGATGATTTTACTTTGTACTTCATTTACATGTAAACTTGATCAACTTGCATGTTAAAATTTGTTGTGAGAACATGTAAGATCCCGGACGGTATTGTCTCAATAAACTGTTGTAAAATCACATGAAATTATATGGATGAGAATGTAGTCCATATAGTTGAGTGAAAATAATTAGGAAAATAATATTTAATAGATTTAGAATTAGAGGACTTTAGAGTGACAGGTTAAAGCCCCCTAATTTAGTTTATTGTTATAGGTTTTGATGCGAGATGTTAGCCTCCAGATGAATGGCTAAGAGGGAACTCTAAAGTGAGAGCTAGCATCTTTCCAGCCTAGACCGTCTTCAGAACTATTCAAACTTTATATTAACCAATGTTCTTTATAGCATCTCTAGTAAGGGTCAGGAATATAATTGCTCCTTTTTGTCATAATCTCTCTCTGTAGTTATTTTACTTTTACACATGTCACTAATTTTATTGCATGAGGAAGAGAACTTTTAATATATTAAATCCTACTTTCCAATTTTCACTAAGTATTTTAGTTTAGGAGTAGAAGCATTATTATAGTGATAATTATAGGATATAGTCAAAATCAAACCTTTATCGACCTTTCAAGCTAGGGTGTGTTAATCTAGACTTGAATTTTTCTTGAAAGTCACAGCGATTAACCTTGATCTCCGCGGGATCGATATTTAGGGTTTAATCAGAAATCCATATATTACTTGATAATGATACGTATACTTGCATAAAATCCCTACAAATACAATTGAAATTTTACTTTATATGCGATCAAGTTTTTGGTGCCACTATTGGGGATTAAAATCTTCAGGTAGTGGTGTCAACTTCATAAATCCTTACATATAAAAAATATCGGGATCATATAGTTGCAAGTACAAATCATTTTCTACTACAAATGAGGCCTTGAATGAGGTAATTTCTTTTCTTTCTGATGGAAGAAGAACCTGGAAGGTGAAGAATGGAGTTAAGGTAAACTTTCCTCTTTCTTTGTTAAATGTAGTATCTAAGGCCTGACACTATTTTATTTTTGGAAGAATGATTCCAACAAATCATCATAGTGAGGTTACAAGGGATAGAGTCATCTTGAACTTCTATATCCAGCAGATGAAAATAATAGATGTAGGCATTATTATTTATAGGAACAGTCAATCTATCGCTTTTGAAGAGACTACTGGAGGTTTAGCACACCCAGCCACGATCTTCAGACTATGTGAATAGGAAGGAATTGATTATAGACCAGATGCTCTAAAACCTATTTGGCCTGTCAATATAAATACTTATGAATTTAATGTTGGATGGAGATCTGGAAGTAGGACATGGGTTATTCCTTCTACTTCACGTACTTCTAGTACCCCTACTATCCAAGAACTTATGGAGCAAATGAAGATCCAAAAGGGAGATATTTTGAGAATGGAACCTAGAATGGAAAATATGGAGAACAGAAATGCTCACTTTGATGATTTGATAAGATAGAAGTTTGAATATGATGCTACTTATGATGATGAAATGGTCAAATTCATGAAGGGTGATCAGTCAGTTCAGTTTCCTACTCACCGTATTTTTACCCCATATCATCAACAAAATTTGGATGTGGATGAAGAAGAAGATGATGATGATGATTAGTGATGCTTTAGTTAGATTTTTTTTAGTTTATGTTTAATTGTAACTTCTTATTCAGATTATTTATTTGTGGACTGTGATATTTTATTTTTTTTTGTATATTGTGTTGTGAACTTTAGATTTGTGAAATTGCTCAAAGTTTTTAGTTTGTAGTACTCTACTGGATGTATTTATAGTTAACTCTTTCTCAAAAAAATTTTAAATTTGTTATGTGCTATTTAAAAAGCACTGCCGTTGTCGGTCCCAAGCCCGGATGAGAAAATTGGAGGGTTGTGTTAGGTAGTCGACAGCCAGCGTAAAACTTGTCGAAAAAATCATGACATGAATCCTTTTGGNCCCGTGTTCGCCCATTCCCCTCCCGAAAGCACGTCGTTCTTTTTCGTCTCGAAAGCACGCCGCTCTTTCTCCTCTTAGTTTCGGGCCTTCAGCTGCTCATTCGCTCTTTCTCTTCTTAGTTTTGGCTGCTCCTCTCAAAATCGTGAAAAACTTCCTCTCGGTGACTGTGAGCGAGAACCTTCCTTCTTCTTGTCTCAAAATCGCGACTCTCGATGGGAGCTTAGGGTTGATTGGTTGTGTTCGTTCTTTAATCTGTACTTCTATCTGTCTTCGATGAAGTGTATTTGTCCTCGGCGAGTCGGCGTTGGATCGACCACTTTCGGTATTCTTACTTCGGTGCTTGGTTGCTCGATATTCTTGCTTGGTTTCTTGTAAGGCTACCGAGTCGTTTTCTTTGAGCATATTTTCTGTAATATTTCAAATTATCTTCAAGTTTTCCTCTTAGCTTAAATTTTAAGATATTTTTTTAGATTTATTTAAATTTTTTAAGTGAAACCTAGGTTTTGAAGTTTCTGAAATTTCTGTATGAGGCCATGTAGGGCTTTTATGAGTTAATTTTTTTATTATTATTATTTTTTTTTGCATAAAACGTAGGTATCTTGTGTCATAAAGGCATAGTTTGGATAAGATCAAATGCTTAGTTGGAAGCTAGTTGAATAATACAGTTGTGTGCATGAACAGGGAATATACACTTTCGCTTTCCTAATCCTCTGCGTTAAACATCCATCCGCAACAGCCAAATTTGATGGACTGCCACTTATTTGAACCACGATGAGCTTATCTTCTTCGATCCAACATAACTTTTTCTTTCAGTAAATACATAGCCAAATTTGATGGAAGCTATACTGCAATTCTATGGATTTATTTGGAACCTCTTCTATGCAGAATACTTCATTTTTCCTTTAATATAGCCAAAAACTACTGTAATATTTCATGTCTTTTAACTGTCTGTCTTTATGTTGGCTCTTCTACAATTTCCCTCCATTTGAAGATATACAAATTGAGAGATTGTGATTGAAATATAATTGTTTCTTATTTTGAGTGATTTTTTTTAATTTTTTTGCAATATTTTTTTATGCCAAACTAAAGAAAATTCATTTGTTTATCCATATTTTGAATTTTTATATGCCATGGAGAGTGGATCAATTCCTCATAATACAGAAGGCTTGTCATTGTTCATTCAACCATTCAAAAAATATAAATAAAAATGAAAATTTTCAAACATTTTGAACATTTCGAACGGATCGAACGATTCGAACGACTCAAACAATTCGAACAATACAAACAATTCGAACAAATTTCGAACAAATCGAACCGAACACGATCAGATCATTCACGAACAATTTCGAACACAATTAATTTCAAACGAACCGAACACGAACACGAGCTCTGTTCATTCGTGTTCGGTTTGTTTACACCACTATCTGAGAGACTCCCGTAAATTCAAAATGACGTGTTATGAAATTGTTGTTTTTGTTTTGATTTTGAAAATTTTGTTTAATTTTGAAAAAAAAAAAGTGTTGATTGGTTTTGAGAATGTTGTTTTTGTTTTGCAGGTAAAGTAAGGTTTACAACCAAGCATGTATAAATTTTAAAGCAAGAGTAAATTGCAGTAACCAGGGACTAAGGGTTTGGGGATCACCCACATGGGTCTCCAAAAAGGTAAGGGAACCAAACTAGACATGTGTAGGTTAGGGTTCAAGGTTGCAAGTGTGTACTAAACCAACCCACATCAACTAGAGTCAACCCTAAAGTTAGACAGTCCTATGGGGAACCCCTCTTAAGCTCTCTCATATTGGCTCCACCTACAAAGTGCTAGAGGTTAGAACCAACACGTGGAACTTCAAGATAAGCAAATAAGAGTTTGGAATTTCTATTGGTGAGGGTACCATCACTAGTCCTCTAGGAATAGTTAACAGGAAAGTCATATAACTAGATCCTAGGCTCCTAAGAAAAAAATGCTAGACCTCAACCAAAAATGAGGTCAATAGTATCATACATAGAGATTTTCTTATAAGGAGGAAAGAGGCCTTGAGTAATTATTATTGGATTATTAGAGAATGTGGGAGAAAGGTAACTATGAAGGGATGAAAATGGATTGTGGCATCAAACCAACACCATTCAATCATTAGAGGTGTGCTAGAAGAGGCAAATTTGAAAATCTTATTCTTGGTTGATGTTGAGATAACGGTAAATGGATGGTGAATATTGCATTAAGAGATTGTGATGTGTGATGGAGGTTAAATTATAACAAGGAAAATAAAAGATAATGAAGAAAATTTGATCCTTTGTAAAGAAATATGGTTAGTTTAAGTCCAACAAAAATTTAACATTAAAATGATGCAATAAAGTAAGATTTTAAAATAAGGACAATTCTTCTAATTTTTTTCATTCAAAAATTTTTCCTGTTACATAGTCTTTTCCCTCATTTAGGTCAATTATATTATCAAGAACTGAAAATAAAAAAGGAAAATGTGGTTGGATTTCAACTGAAAGGAGGCTGTTGGTAGCGTCGTAAAATGTAAGAAATGCCTCCTTTTGTGAAAGTTAAAGGTTTAAAGATTGCAAGCTTGTACCACATGGCATGAACTTCATTCAGATGTCTCACAAAATGTGAGAATGATGTTATTCATGTCGAACCTTCAATATCCCCACTTCATTTCAAGAAAATATTACTTTCTTTTACTTCTAATATTAGTTACCTACACTACAAAAATAAGAGCTTAAACCGCCAGAAAAATTGAAGGTCATGAGTGGGTTGGTTGTTCTGTCAATTTAAGTGACAACCTTCTGAAAAATTTTAAAACTGGCAGCATTCTGACGAACTATAAAACCGACAGCTTTTTTATGGCACTGACATTGAGTTCTTAGCAAATTAATAATCGAAAAGCTTGGTAAATGATAACCAACGGGAGAACCCGTCAGTTATTAAGAAATTAAAAACTGATGATCATGATCGTCAAAAAGCCATCGAAGAGGCTTAATTTACGAAATGACGACTAAAATTCTTTTTTTTTACCCTTTCCCTTGCGAGTGCTTTTTCTCAGGAGTCGATCGATGCCCTTTCGTTGCCATTTTTTCTAGAATTCATTATATCTCAAATTCTTACACTCAAATGATAGGTAACCTCGATTCCACCTGTCCCTCGACTTTTTTTTTTAATTTCTGTATTTTCAGTTTAAGTATTTTGGAGAAATTTGAAAATATGAATTAGTTTTCTAAAATTTTGATGATGTATGTTATTATTACAGATGTACGACTTAACTCTTAGGTATTTTCATATTTAAAACCTAAACTTTAAAGGGTAATTTGCATAACTACCACACAATTCTTATGTATTTATGTATCGCACACCTTAAATTTTATATTTATTTAGATAAGACTTTGGTGTTTTAAACATATGCATGAAAGATGTATTTCACTTTTAAAAACTTATAACATTGTTATTTTGATTTGATATTGAAAGTCTTGAGTGTTGCGTGCATAAAGATAAAATTTTAGCTTTGAGATAAGTAAATACATATGAATTTTGTTTTATATGTATAAATTCCCCTATTAAAGGTTAATGGGAAATTTACATATCTAGTACACATTCTTATGTATTTATGTATCTCACACCTAAACTTTCATATTTACATATATCACACTTAAAGTGTTTTAAAGCAATGCATGAAAAAGTGTGTTTCATTTAAAAAAAGGATAATAGTATTATTTTGATTTGATATTGAAATTTTGAGTGATATGTGTGTGAATATGAAAGTATATGTTTGAGATATGTAAATACATAAGAATTGTATTCTACATATGCAAATTTCTCTTTTAAAGGTAAATTTGCATGCATAGCACACAATTCTTATATATATATATGTATGTATCTCACACCTAAACTTTCATATTTACATACATCTCACATTGGGGTTTTAAACCAATACATGAAAATGTGTATTTCACTTTTGAAAAGTGATAAAAGTACTATTTTTTATTTGATATTGAAGTTGAGTGTTATGTGTGCAAATATGAAAGTTTAAGCTTGAGATATTAATGCATAAGAATTGTGTTCTATGTTTGCAAATTCTCCATGTATCTCACACCTAAAGTTTAATATTTACATAAATCAATCTTAGGTGCTTTAAATCAATGCATGAAATGTGCATTTCACTTTTAAAAAGTTATAATAGTGCTATTTTTTTTATAGTGGGGTTTTGAGTGCTAGAAATGAAAATATGAAAGTGTAGGTTTGAGATATGTAAATGTATAAAAATTGTGTTCTATGTATAGAAATTCCCCTTTTAAAAGAAAATTTACATACCTAGGACACACTTCTTATATATTTATGTATCTGACACCTAAGCTTCCATAATTGCATACATCACACTTTGTTGTTTTAAATCAATGCATGAAATGTGTATTTCATTTTTAAAAAAAAGATAATAGTGTTATTTTTTATTTGATATTGATGTTTTGAGTGTTATGTGTATAAATATAAAAAATTAGAATTGAGACATGTAAAAGCATAAGAATTGTGTTTTATATACGTTAAAGAGAAATTTACATACCTAGCATAATTCTTATATATTTATGCATCTCACACCTAAACTTTCATATTTACATATAGCACACTTTGGTGCTTTAAATCCATACATGAAAATGTCTATTTCACTTTTAAATAGTATTTCTAAGCAGTAACTGCACTTTATGAATTTTTTTTTATCAAATATATAAGTTATCTAAGGATATTCACATAGTCAGGTCATGGATGTACAATAGATTATCTCCGAATAAAAAATAACTCACAGATGTGTTCTTGAACTATGTTGAGACATTCATGCAAGCGACATCTCAGCTTCCAACTTATCTACTGAGGATAGAATTTGGCGTCATGTTTGAAACAGAAATCGAGCAAACTTAAAGGTTGATTAAGTAATGTATGATTTACACGTTTGTGGATTTTAACTAGACTATTAGTTTTAGACTTCACATGCAGATGTTGACCCTTCAATTAGCTCTACTCCTTCAACGAGCTATGATGCTCCACTTGAGTTGGACTCAAGTGGATTTTGATGGAACGAGATCTTATCATCTGAGTCAAATGAAAAAAAAACCATCAAACCATGAAGCTCAAGTGTTTTATGAATCATTAAATGGGTCATAAAGACTAATGCGGGAAGGTTTTCCATCACATTCTGGGTTATTTGTAGCTTTCAAAATATTTAAAATTAAAATGAAGTTTAACATGCTCCGAGAATGCTTCAATCATGTTGTTGGATTACTGACAATGATAAATCCTAAAAAGAACTAATTCCACAAGACTTGTATAGAACAAAAATTTAGTCTCCACGTTAGGTTTGAAATCGGAGAAAAAGGATTCATGTAGCCGACCCCATGTAGTGGGATTAAGGCTTTGTTGTTGTTGTTGTTGTTGTTAGGTTTGAAATCGGAGAAGATCGATTGTTATGTCAACAGATGCATGTTATTTTATAAGATTGATACAATNCCAACTCAAGTGGATTTTGATGGAACGAGATCTTATCATCTGAGTCAAATGAAAAAAAAAAACCATCAAACCATGAAGCTCGAGTGTTTTATGAATCATTAAATGAGTCATAAAGACTAATGCGGGAAGGTTGTCCATCACATTCTGGGTTTGTAGCTTTCAAAATATTTAAAATTAAAATGAAGTTTAACATGCTCTGAGAATGCTTCAATCATGTTGTTAGATTACTGACAATGATAAATCCTAAAAAGAATTAATTCCACAAGACCTGTATAGAACAAAAATTTAGTCTCCAAGTTAGGTTTGAAATAGGAGAAGATCGATTGTTATGTCAACAGATGCATGTTATTTTATAAGATTGATACAATAGAGACTCATTGCATATTTTGAAGTCTCATAGATTTAAACTTCATAGTTAAGAAAGTAAGATGCAGAAAGAAGTTTTATACAAACACCTCTTATTTTGCCACTTATTTTACATCTTTAAAGACTATTTATTTTTATGCACATTAATCCACATATGATATGGCATCATAATAGATCAAATGAAATCTGCTCAATGAGTCAACACGTAGATAAAGAAATATGAAAATATTTTGATCATGCATATCTTGAATTTATTGTGGAGGTATGTAATGTTATATTTGGCTTGTATATCAAATGCTTCAAACCATACAGTTAGATCGTCTCATCCTACATTTGTTGGTCAATGGTCGTTATTCCATATAATCTCTCACCTAAGATGTGCATGACAATTCTCTTCTTGTTTTTGATATTGATTATTCCATATTATAATAGGCCAAAAGAAAGAATTGATGTATATTCATAGTCACTGATAGATGAGATATAAATTCCTTTGCAAATAAGTGTCATCACATATGACGTTTCTATGGGAAAAAATATTCTAATAAAAGTAGCTTTAATGTGAATAATAAAAGATTTTTCAATGTATCAAATTTTATCAGGATGAAGCATTGTGGGGAAGTTAGCTTTGTCATATTGCATGGATTTGTAAAAAGAATTTATGCTTCAACATGGAAGAAAAAATTCATGACTTGACTGTCATCGTATGTTTTTAAATATTGATCACACTTTCAAGTAAGAAAAATACATTCAGATGAAATAAAGTTGAGAAATCAGAGTCAACTCCAAGATTAATTGGAGATGATTTATTTGAGATTGTTAGTAACATTCTAAGATTACTAATTATCCAGAATTATCTTCATATTGTCCACCTGATTTTGGCGTTAATCGTAATTGGACAAAAATGTCCATTTTTTGGGAGCTACTTTACTAGAAGACTAATAATAGTTGATGGTACATTATAATATCGTTGAATATATTCATTTGAGCGATAATAGCCCATGTACTAGAGAGTTTGTTTTTTTAAATATTGCCAAATTAAGCTAAATAACTATTATAAAATTTTTAAAAAGCTTATGGAATTTTCCACATTGCTTCAATCGCGAGATTTTTTCCGCATCCCGCCCCGCATCAGAGAGATACCTAGTAATCTAATCTAGGCTTCTAGACTCAATTATTTTAGGAGTGTANTTAGAAGCAAATATTTCAATAATATTGTGCAAGCTTGAAAGAAAATTTTCAGCTAATTTATTTAACTCAATAGAGTAACTACTCGTCCATTTACTAAGCAAGATAATAGTTGATGGTAGATTATAATATCGTTGAATATATTCATTTAAGCGATAATAGACCATGTATTAGAGAGTTTGTTTTTTAAATATTGCCAAATTAAGCTAAATAACTATTATAAAACTTTTAAAAAGCTTATGGGATTTTCCACATTGCTTCAATCGCGAGATTTTTTCCCTATCCCGCCCCGCATCAGAGAGATACCTAGTAATCTAATCTAGGCTTCTAGACTCAATTATTTTAGGAGTGTATGAACCTCAGTTTCATTTTTATATTAATTAACCTAGGATTTTTAGTTTAACAAATCTACTTCTGATTTTAGTTAGTTAAATTGGTGAATTTTATTTTATTTTCTTTGTGTTTGATATTTTAACTTCAATTTGGTTATGTTTCTTCATTTTTCAGTCAACAAGAGCATAAGATGTTTTAAGTTTTCCTAGATTCATTGATTTTCTAGCAATGTTGAAGTATTTNTTGTTTGATATTTTAACTTCAATTTGGTTATGTTTCTTCATTTGTCAGTCAACAAGAGCATAAGATGTTTTAAGTTTTCCTAGATTCATTGATTTTCTAGCAATGTTGAAGTATTTATTTAATTTTTTATTGTAAGTTTTGTTTCTAATGTTGTTTATTATTCTACATTATAGTTTTATTACCTTAAGTTTTTCTAGAAGATTGGAGGTTTATGTGTTAAATGCATGCATATCAAAGATACTCACGTATATCTCAATTAATTATCATATACTTTCATATTTGACACTTATATTTTATTTTTATTTATTTACATGCTCAATAATTAGCATTTCAAATTGAAATATTTAACTATCATCCAAAAATATTTAAATTTTACACACACACACACACACACACATACATATATATATATATATATATATATATATATATATATANTAAGTTTTTTTCTAGTAGATTGGAGGTTTATGTGTTAAATGCATGCATATCAAAGATACTCACGTATATGCCAATTAATTATCATATACTTTCATATTTCACACTTATATTTTATTTTTATTTATTTACATGCTCAATAATTAGCATTTCAAATTAAAATATTTAACTATCATCCAAAAATATTTAAATTTTACACTTAATTATTTATATACCATTTAAAATTTAATTTTTATACACAGAAATATATATATATGTTTTAAATAATAGTTAAAAATTTAATTTTCATACCAAGATATTAAATTTTAAATTTAATTGCTCACACATATATTTGTTACATAAAAGAAATTTTTATAAAAATATATTTATCACACACAAAAATATGTTTATCACAAAATATTTAAAACTAATTTATTTATTTATTTTAATAGAAATATAAAAGTTTAAGTAGGCATGTAAATAAACTATATGATATGCATTAAGTGTTAAATATGCAAGTATATAAGAATTTACATGAAATGTTTATGAGCTTATATGAATATTTAGATTTGTATGTGTTAAGCATATACATACACAGAAGGTTTATATACATGTCATTTGATTCGTACATATTTACACATCTAACACTTAAATTTCACTCTTACATACATATCACTCAACTCCAATAGATTTACCTATGTTATACTTAAGATTTTCAAGCATAAAACTGAAGTCTTATAGAATTTTCAGATAACATGTTTAAGATTTAAAGTTTATATAAATAAAACTCAATTTTTTACACATTTACATTTACAACAATAAACTTTTAAAGTTTACAAGCATAACACTCAACACATAAATTCTAAAGTTTGCACACACATAGTACTTAAATTTTTATAAACTTACATATACAACACTAAATGAAAATATGACACTAAATAGGACGCAATGGAGAAAAAGGATTCATGTGGCCGACCCCACGTAGTGNATAAACTATAAAGTTTGCACACAAAATATTTATATTTTTTTAATTTTAAAGACAACATAAATTTTAAATTTTACAAATTTATATATACAACACATAANATATACAACACATAAACTTTAAAGTTCGCACACAAGATATTTATATTTTTTTAATTTTAAAGACAACATAAATTTTAAATTTTACAAATTTATATATACAACACATAANCTAAACTTTTAAAGCTTACAAGCATAACACTCAACACATAAATTCTAAAGTTTACACACACATAGTACTTAAATTTTTATAAATTTACATATACAACACATAAATTTTAAAGTTTGCACACAAAATATTTATATTTTTATAATTTTAAAGACAACATAAATTTTAAATTTTACAAATTTATATATACAACACATAAACTTTAAAGTTTGCACACATAACACTTTATATTTTTATATTTTTATTTTTTTATTTTTTGAGTTTACATAAGGATAAAGTGATTTATATCTAAACATGAAAGTTTAGGTGTTGAGTATATAAATACATAAGAGCTGCACGGTATGTAGGTCCAAAAGCCATATGCTTGCACATGATGAGAATTGCTCTGAGTGCTTAAAATTTACTTTAGATGCTTAAGCAATCAACACATAAACAAACCTACACATGAGAATCACTTTGCTTCACATGCTTAACCAGTAACTACAGAAACAAACCTACCCCTGAGAGTTACATTATATATTTAAGCACTAAACATACGAATAAACCCAAACAATAAACACAAAAAATAATAAAAATAAAAAATTAATGATTACTTTGGGTGTGGAGAAATAAGCACATGAAGATTAACACATTAGGATTTGTAAAGGTAATACGTAATAAACACATGATTACTTTAGGTGTTAAGAAATAAGCACATCAAAATTAACACATGAGGATCGCAAAAGTGTTAGATACTTAATACATTGGAATCAAGTTGCATATATAAATTGAAGTTTGCCTGAATCCTACCGAAAAGCAAAATAGCGACCTTAAATTGAGCAGGAATCTAAATCTCATTTCTCCGCTATTTTGCTTGAATCCAGGATTAAAATAGGTTTACGGAATTTAGAAAACCTGAAGTGAAGAGAGAATGAGGGGATGAATGAAAAGGTTACCTTCCTCGAAATTTTTGGCTAGGACAGAATGGGGGTTGTCGTTCGGCCACCTACTCGCGCTTGAGGGCACATCAAATCGAGATCAAGGAAGAAAAGGGCTAGGGTTTCCGCCAAGGGAATGAGGAGAGCGAGACTGAGGCCGAAGAAAGCTTGCGAATGGGAGGAGCAGGGGCTTCAGTTTGAGGGAAAAAATTTGAGTACGATAGATCGTACTCAGCGATGCTTACGATTTTGCGGTTATATTATATCTCCAGTATAACCTCTCCTAATTTTCATCTAATCTTAATAAATTACTAATAAATTTTTAATATATGATAATAAAAATGTGAAATTTATTTGTAGGTTAGAAATATGTTACAGAAGATTACATGAGAGGTTATAAGGGGTTATACCGGGAATATGACCCATTTATACGCTCGGTATAATCTCAAAATCGTACGCAGCGCTGGGTATATCTATTGTACGCAAATATTTTCTCAGTTTGAGAGAAGTGCAAATTGTATACCTAATTATTCATACAAGAGACAGGGTTAAACCGTGCAAATTAAAAAAAAAAGAAAAATTCAAAATAGGGACACCGTCATACATCTTTGCTTTGATGGACGGTGGAAATTGGACACTGTATGCATCTCTGCCTATGGTGTCCGTATGAAATAATTTTTCAAATTGTAGAAGATGGGGATATGAACGTCGATGAAAAACTCGAACTCGGTTTAATCACCGATCATTCTGTAAATTTTTAAATTTGAATTGTTTTTAAAAGTAAGAGCTTCAATCTATTAAACATGGATCTAATCGTATTTGTCCATAATCTCATTAAATAATCAACATTAAATTAGATGATAACTCGTATCATATATGATATTTGTGTTTGTGCTAAAAAATCTCGTGGCCTCTTAAATTGTTATTTATGCTTGTGCTAAAAAATTATACTTAGCTAAGTCTTAAAATTATTCTGCCACTGAGAATTCTCTAGTACGCAATATTCGGTATGCGTATAAAGGCCCCAAAAATATTAGTGTCATGAAATTACACATTTCAAGTATATGATTTGTACAATAAAATATGTGACAACTAATTTACATTGAATGATGGATGTTTTAGAGTTTTCAAGACCACATATTTGACCTTGCTCTTGATGATGTTCATAGCATTCCTTCTTGAAAGCAATGATACAACACTGGTCACTAACCTCAAAATCAGTGAAGAAAAAATTGTAGAAAATATTGGGTCCGGCTATGACCGAACAACGGACGTGATACAGCAGGAGAGGTCCGAGCTCTGCTCCTTCCCGCTGTATCACGTTCGTTGTCCGAACACAGCTCTACATCCGGACTCCGGAAACAATATTTGTGGAAGAAATGGACAGTTTAATGGAGTTCTATGTGACATTATGGGCAAGTTCATAATTGTATATATGACCCTATTAGATGATTATATGGACTGTGTTATGCTAGCCCTACCAAATGTGCATAGGTCCATTGCGAATCAATAGAAGTGTAATTGAGCTAGGCCGACCTCTGAGTTAGTTCAGACAAAGCTTGATAAATAAAAATAAAAATTAACTCCAATTAAGCCTTGGTAATTTGCGGCGCTAGTAATGTTTGTGGACATTTTACTAATGCCACCAAATAAAGGGAAATATTATCAAGTTGGTCCTCAGTGCTTGTAATCATTTATTGCAAAAAGCTTTCAAATTAGGGGCATTTATCAAGCAACATCTTTGATTTATGCTGGGCACGTAATTATTTGTAATGGTGAAATAGATATGATTTCATCCCTTTTATGCTTGATTTATTAGTGATATGAATGAGTTTACTTGAATGGAAGCCTTATCATTCATAAAGGTGCGGCAAGTGTGCTGCTTGAATCAGATGACACTGAGGATGAGATAAATTTCATCTCTCTCTCTCTCTCTCTCTCTCTCTCTCTCTCTCTCTCTCTCTATGTATATATATATATATACATTGTCGCGTACTTCGGCCTACTGGCCGGCATCCTCGGTGTAAGACCCCTCAGCCCGGGGGTTCCAATCGCCTCTGGCACAGCTAGCCTTAAAGAGATAGTAGTCAAATTGTTAGACACATTAGGGGTGATTGGAAGCTCATATAATAGCCTCTGATCATTCATTTTAATATATATATATATATATATATNTAATTTTTTATTTAAAGCAGTTGTCTTCTATTGACAGGAAGAATTAATGAAACCTTAATTAATTAATTAAGTTTTACCAGATTAATCTCCTGCCCCTCCTGTTGCTATAGAGAAAAAGGCAATGAACATGATAGCTTGCCTTAATGGGCTTTATATGGGTCATTAAAGCATGATTTCATGGAATCATGAAATTAATGGTTACCAAAATAAGCTAGATACTGTGAAGCTTTAAAAGAGGCTCCGATTACAGGGATGGTTATTACTCTCCAAACAGTTTAAATTATCTTTTCTTCTTCTTGGTGTGACTCTCGGTCTAGAGAGAGAGAGAGAAGGTGATAGAAAGAGAGAGAAAATTCTTTCTTGTAAGTCGATGTGGTCGACGGTGTAATCCTCAAAGCTAATAAAATCCTCTGCAGCTCCGTGGACGTAGGCAAGTTGCCAACCACGTAAATCTTGTGTCGTCTTTTTTTGGTGTGATTTTTCTCGATCTGTTTTTCGCTTTATTGTCGTCATTTTTTTCATAACAATTAGCCTTAAAGAGATTGTACTCAAATTGTTAGACACATTAGGGGTGATTGGAAGTTCATTTAATAGCCTCTGATCATTCATTTTAATATATATATATATATATATATGACCCTAATAGATGATTATNATGTATATAGAATGTTGCTGGAATTTTATTCAAAACATTATTAAAAAAGGATAAGAACTTCATTTGAATATCGGTTAGAACGATAAGCTCGCTTGAATATTGTTCTAAAAAGTTCTTGCACTCTTTCTAATTTTGAATAAAACTTGAGCTAAGTTCAGACAGAATTGGCTATAATCTTATTTGATTGTCACAAACATAACATAACAAATGTAGGTACAACTGAGAATCGATCATTATCTATAACATAGTGAAATGATCATATTCGGAATAGGGTTGGATTGAACATGGTTAATATATGGTGTGGTGTAAGTCAAACTTTGATTGAAGATAATTCAAAGAAGGTTCAATCATAGCACAAGCATTACTTAATCATGATTCGAAGATGTTCGATCACAGCTCATTTGGTGTTCGATCATCGCTCATTTAGCATTCAATCATGATTTATTTGGTGTTTGATAATTGTTCAAAAATTATTCGATTGTGATTTGCTTATAAATTATATCTTGGGCTATTAAAATAAAGAGTTCAATCATAAAAACTATAAATAAAAAAGTTTTTTTTTTTTGTGTGTAAATAACATAAAGAAACAAAACACAATGTCCATAACACAGAGTTAAGTAAATTTGAAGTAATAATAGTACATAAAGAATGAATGTTTGTATTTTATGCTAAGGCGGCGCCTAAGAAATTTTATGTGATCGGGTGTTGTCTCAAAACATTTTTTCTTTAAACTTATGTATATTAATTATCATATGTCATACACTTTATAATCACCATTTCAAATAAAAGGTAAGAGAATCATCTAATAGTATATAACAAAACTCTATAAAGAACTTAAATTTGTTTGAAACTTAACATACAGAGCACACAATTCTTATGTATTTACATACCTCACCTAAACTTTCATTTTTACGCATAGTTGGTTGAAATAAATGTTGTTGGAATGGTGGGTCAGCTTAAACTTAATTTAGGTTTATTTTAGAGTTTAATTTGAAATCTTTAGATTTGGGTTGAATTTAGATCTTAGGCTTAGGCTTAAGTGAGTTTAGTTTGATTTTAGGACTAAATTAAGTTTCAAGTTATACNCGAATTTTATTCAAAACATTATTAAAAAAAGGTTAAGAACTTCATTTGAATATAGGTTCGAACGATAAGTTGGCTTGAATATTGTGCTAAAAAGCTCTTGCAGTCTTTCTAATTTTGAATAAAACTTGAGCTAAGTTCAGACAGAATTGGCTATAATCTTATTTGATTGTCACAAACATAACATAACAAATGTAGGTACAACTGAGAATCGATCATTATCTATAACATAGTGAAATGATCATATTTGGAATATGGTTGGATTGAGCATGGTTAATATATGGTGTGATGTAAGTCAAACTTTGATTGAAGATAATTCAAAGAAGGTTCAATCATAGCACTAGCATTACTTAATCATGATTCGAAGATGTTCGATCACAGCTCATTTGGTGTTCGATCATCACTCATTTAGCATTCAATCATGATTTATTTCGTGTTTGATCATTGTTCAAAAATTATTCGATTGTGATTTGCTTATAAATTATATCTTGGATTATTAAAATAAAGAGTTCAATCATAAAAACTATAAAACAAAAAGTTTTTTTTTTTTTGTGTAAATAACATAAAGAAACAAAACACAATGTCCATAACACAGAGTTAAGCAAATTTGAAGTAATAATAGTACACAAAGAATGAATGTTTATATTAAGGCTTTATGCTATTGCAGCGCCTAAGAAATTTTATGTGATCGGTTGTTGTCTCAAATTTTTTTTTCTTTAAACTTATGTATATTGAGTATTATATGTCATACACTTTATAATCACAATTTCAAATAAAAGGTAAGAGAATCATCTAACTGTATATAACAAAACTCTATAAATAACTTAAATTTGTTTGAAACTTAACTGGGCATTTACATACAGAGCAGACAATTCTTATGTATTTACATACCTCACCTACACTTTCATTTTTACGCATAGTTGGTTGAAATAACTCTTGGCGGAATGGTGGGTCAGCTTAAACTTAATTTAGGTTTAGTTTAGAGTTTAATTTGAAATCTTTAGATTTGGATTTAATTTAGATCTTAGGCTTAGGCTTAAGTGAGTTTAGTTTGATTTTAGGACTAAATTAAGTTTCAAGTTATACTTGATTTAAACCTAGTTTAAATTTAGTTTGACATTTGAATTTAGTTTTAACTTTAGTTTAGATTTTAGTTTTATCTAGTAATATCTAGATTCAATTCAAGTTAGGTATGGTTCAACTATATTTAGTTATGGCTATGGTTTGAATTGATTTAGATTGGAATTGAGTGAAGTCAAAAAATAATTAATGTTTGATTTGAATCTTGTTACATTGAAGTTGAGAATTGGCTTTAGATCAAATCAAATTTAGTTATATTTTGGTTAGCATAGCTTTAGGTTCAACTTAATTTTAAGTTTGGATGAGGCTTTAGGTTGAATTCAAGTTAGGTTTAGGGTCTAGTTTGAATTTAAGATTTTGAGTTTAAGTTATGTTTGAAATTAGTTTGGGTTTATTTTAAAATTGGACTGAGCCTAATAAAAATATTAAGTTTAATTTAAGTCAAGCAAGCCTAATAGGCCCTCATTGATTGAGCTACACCAAACTTAGCTTGAGCTAGAGCTCCCCAATTTCCAAAGTAAACTTGCCTTTGGACTCCAACTACACATGGTGAGCTAAATTAGAAAAAACTATTTAAAAGTAATACTTATTGTTAATTTAGAAATTATAGGTAAATATATAGTTATGATGGTACATATGTAGTGGTCATATTATGTATGTAGTGGTAATTAATTAGTTAAGGGGGACATATTTAATAAAATATTAAATACTTTTGTGCAACTAAAATGAGTACAGTGTGTGTGTGTGTGTGTGTGTGTGTGTGTGTGTGTGTGTGTGTGTGTGTGTGTGTGTGTGTGTGTGTG
>JXCR01131721.1:77868-89171 GCA_002079205.1 Phalaenopsis hybrid cultivar
TTAAACACATAAGAATAGGATGTTAGGATGGCATGAATGTAAATATCCCAATATCAAATATTGTACTACCTCTCAATGATTCCCATTCATCGTCAGTACTGTACTACGCTCCTTCAAAAGTTCGCCGGGCGTACTTAGCTGAAGTGCCGGTACGTCCACGCATAAACCTCGACTCGGGCCGCCCAGAGTAAGGAGTAAACACTAAATAGCCCAACTAAAAACGGCCCAGTTGGGTCGTGTCTGGCCCGACAACGGCCCCTTTAAAAGCTCTTCGTCCCGCATTTCTCTCCTTCCTCTTTCCCTCTCTATTTAAACTCGCGTGCGGAGGCTTCAACTTACGTCAATTTTGTGTCCTGCATCAGTTGGATCAGGTTCGGGCTTGGGACTGTAGGAGGTGTTCAACATGGCTGAGGTAATTTCCTCTCTTTCTGCCTTCTCTTTGTCGTCCTAGTTCTAAAACTTTTAGGGTTTGCGAATTCCTCATCTGGTTTCTTTTCTCATCGGACGATGTTCTCTTTCGTGAATAACTCTTCTGATTGTGTCTGTTGACTTGATTTTCCTTACTCTGCTTTTATGTTTTGAGTTCGGTATGTTGAATTTTGTTTCACATATCTCATCTTTTAGTTCTGATTTATTGGGGACATTCTTTTATGCAAGTAGATATTGTTTTATCGTGTATAAAATTNGCTGTAGAAGGTGTTCAACATGGCTGAGGTAATTTCAACTCTTTCTGCCTTCTCTTCCTCGTCCTAGTTCTAAAACTTTTAGGGTTTGCGAATTCGTCATCTGGTTTCTTTTCTCATCGGATGATGCTCTCTTTCGTGAATAACTCTTCTGATTGTGTCTGTTGACTTGATTTTTCTTACTCTGCTTTTATGTTTTGAGCTCGGTATGTTGAATTTTGTTTCACATATCTCATCTTTTATTTCTGATTTATTGGGGACATTCTTTTATGCAAGTAGATATTGTTTTATCGTGTATAAAATTTCGATGCTCGCTACTGTTATGTGTTGTTGGAATATCTGGCAGCAGATCTTTATTATTGATGTACCTTACAGGCATCCAATCTTTTCGTTGGAGAAAAGGACTAACAGGAAGAAAGAAAAAATTTGTGGTGGTTTGTTTGAATGATTATTTTTCTTGTTATGTGATTGAACATTAGTGGAATGATAGATTGACCGATTGCTTGTTGGGCGTGGTTTGGGCTTGTCGTATGCAACATTTTCAATTAATTGAATGCAAGTATGATTTATGGGATTGGAATGATATACCAAGTCTTATTTTCCCTTATTTGGCGTAATTGGAAATTGATTGACTTTTTTTGAGAATTTTTTTTTACATTGAAATGAAATGTGTAAGTTGTCAAGTAATGATTTTTGGCTTTAGGAAATTGATACAAGACTTAATTACAGATTACAATAGTTTTTACTGAGCCTTCAATCTTAGGACTGCATGCCATGCACTACAGAGTGTATCAGTTCTTCTCGTTAGTATATTTCTTGAATTCTTTCAGTATCTTTTGCTTCTATTTGGATCTATTCTTCTTCTTACTTGTGACTTTATCTATTTTCTAAAGTCTCTCGACTTTTCCAATGCTTCTTGCCATTCACCTTTGAATAAACATACTACTNTGATATACCAAGTCTTATTTTCCCTCATTTGGCGTAATTGGAAATTGATTAACTTTTTTTGAGAATTTTTTTTTACATTGAAATGAAATGTGTAAGTTGTTAAGTAATGATTTTTGGCTTTAGGAAATTGATACAAGACTTAATTACAGATTACAATAGTTTTTACTGAGCCTTCAATCTTAGCACTGCATGCCATGCAATACAGAGTGTATCAGTTTTTCTCGTTAGTATATTTCTTGAATTCTATGGGTATCTTTTGCTTCTATTTTGATCTATTCTTCTTCTTACTTGTGAGTTTATCTATTTTTTAAAGTCTCTCGACTTTTCCAATGCTTCTTGCCATTCACCTTTGAATAAACATACTACTTCCTAATAAAACCCTCAATACATTGAGCAACTTCTAAATCTCAGCTAATACAGAGTTCCGATACACTGAAATGCCTAAGGGGAGAGCAAAAGCAGGAATATGAAATGGGAAAGGCAAATTCCTATAAACAAATATAAGTATGCAAAAACCTACCTCGTATGACACAATAGTGGGGCATATGTGCACCCAACTAATCCCCGCTAGAAACTAACAAAAAAACTTTACAATCTATGTGAGGATTTCTAATTAATTCAGTATAATCTATGTGAGGATTTCTATCAATTAAAATTTTTAATTTTCTATTACTTCATCTATTTCTTCGTTAAGGTGATCTTTAAGTATTTGCAATATTTCATCTCTTTGGGTATATCTGATTCTATTGGTAAAATAGTCAATTGTAACTCTCTAAATCTATCAGGTAATTCTATTGCTATTTCAATATTGCTTTGATTTTTAAAACTTTAATTCAAATGGGTAAAATGTTCTTCCCAGTAGGTTGAGCATGTCTTAAACAATTCTTCTTAGATTCCTCTTACTTTGTGAACTCAAATATAAATATGTTCTCTTCATCTGAATTCATTTATTTCATAAGATATTGGAATAACATATAGCAGTGAATTCCTATCTAGGTTTGGAGATGATGAACAGTAACTTGCCCTTTTAGGAT
The DNA here is from genome assembly GCA_002079205.1 of Phalaenopsis hybrid cultivar. Classification (NCBI taxonomy): domain Eukaryota; kingdom Viridiplantae; phylum Streptophyta; class Magnoliopsida; order Asparagales; family Orchidaceae; genus Phalaenopsis; species Phalaenopsis hybrid cultivar. The sequence goes on from JXCR01131721.1 coordinate 80,534, forward strand.
TCAAAACCTTCCACCATGCACAGAAGTAGCCACAATGTGAGCTCAATCTAACTGGAAGGTTTTGANATAACTCTCATTCAACCTTATAAAGTGAATGGGGAAAATCTTTGAGACATCATCTTTATATGTATTAGAAAATCCATATTGTTATCACCTTCTCCCAAAATGCCATATAAGTAAAGAAGAAAGTCAATCCCAATCACGACCTTACGAGCACTTTCAAAACCCACAAAGATCCTTTGCCCACATCATTTGTCATCCTCTACAAGTTTTATTAACATCAATGACTAACTTGTAGATCCTACATTTGTATAATTAAATAAATCAGTGATATTGAATATAGTTTAATTACATATGATTTAAATCTTATCATAAATAAACCCAACTTAAGAATAGTAATAATATAGACTAAATATATATTAAACACACTATATAATATTAACTAAAGGATAACACTTGCACTAAAAGTGAACTATAGCAAATTTTCATTTTGATGTATTAAAAATATAATACAAACTAAATACACATAAAATAAAAAATAAAATTAGTTTATACTTTATGTTGTCTTTATGAAAGAAATAATTATGACATAAGATAATGTTTATGTAAATTTATTCAAATTCAAACACCTAAGTTTCTATTCATAAGGAAATAATTTATTTTAAGCTATTTTATTGGGATATTTGACTTTATCTGCTCTATAATAATAATAATAATAATAATAACAACAACAACAACAACAATAATAATAATATTTGTTATTATTTCTTATGAAAAAAAATTATTTTGAGTAAAAGTACGTCCTCTCACAATGGTAGAAGTTGAAGAACACATTGAATAATTAAATGACATTTTAATCATTAAAGCACCTCAATTTTTATCTTTACAACACCATCTCAATATCCAACGATTACAGAGCATGAGTGAAGGTCGTGTCAAAGTTTCATGATGATGAAAGATTTGATTAAATTATTCATATTGAAATCCCTAAATTCAAATTATACTTAAAAATCATAGTTTATATATGAACTTGCTAGAACCATATTTGTACCAACTTTAAATTATTTTTCTTTATCATGATCAATCATTTTTGTCAACCCCCCTTCAAACTCTCTTCAAACTGTAATTAAAGTATGATTGAGTCAAGACTGAATCATGATCATGTTCAAAGATTATGTTCAAAGTTGGTTTGACATTAATTTGATTAAGTTCAAAGATCTTCACTGAATATTTAACAATGGATTAATTATGTTTTGATTATAGTTCAAACATAATTTGATCATGATTTGAATCGGGTTTAAAGAGATTTATATATAATTGTTACAAAGATGTTTGATTATGATTCAAAGATAGTTTAAAGGTAGTTCAAAGAAAGTTTAGACATATTAGATCATGGTTAAATCACAATTTAAACATCATTTGATCATAGTTTAATCATGGTTCATTTTAATCTTTTCTTATTAACCTCGTTCACAATTATCACATTTGAGTTATTTTATTATCTTGCAAAAGAATACTCTAATTTTACATATTAAGAGGCATTATATTGCTCATGTTACATATAAATAGGGTGTTATGAAAAAAGATTGTTATATATATTGAGGCTAATGCGCTTCTTGATAAAGCTAATATAACCCTTTCAGTCCATTCTAGTTTTATATATTAAAACTTTCGAATGACTTGATATAACACTCATATACATATTTGAAAAGAAAGAAAAGTTTTGAAAGTCAGGTGTTAATGCAAAACTCATCTATTAATTAATAAATTAAAAAAAAAATGTTTAGATTACATATGAGGTATTATGCCTACTGAAGTTTGAAAAATTGCAAGACTTCAACCACAATTGCATATCAATGTAAACCTTGTGGCCAAGGAGGGTATTCTGCAACAACTTCCTCATGGTACCTAAATAATTTAAGTTATTTAACAAAATATATGAAAATTTCTACTCCTATTTCTGTAGAAGTGCAAGAGGGTCACCATAAATGAGCTCCACAAGTTTATAATAAGAGAAATTGTTAGAATTTTAAGAAAAATTAAATAATTTATGTAGCACTTTCATATGTAATCTTATGATTATTTGAGACTTACATGCATCAATGATTAAGATACAACAAATACATCATATAACTATGTAAGAAAAAATCTTCTTGAGTTTGAACATGTTGACATGTAATTCTTCAAAGATAGTTCATATTAAGATTTATTTCATAAAAATACACATTCAAGGCCAATTTATTATTGAAATCTTTATATACATTTATTATTTCACTAATCTAATTTATTTTACATCTAAATGCATTTATCATGTTATGAATGATATGATTTAGCTCCTAAATCACGCAATTGAATTACATTATATGCTATGTGTTGTGTTACATCTCTTAAAAACACTCTACAATATTACAATTTTTGTATTATATATCTTATCATTTGTTTTTATGATAGCACTCNCTTTGGAACTTTGTGTTACATTTTGAACTGCAATAAGCAAAGATTGGACTTTCGGCGTTTGAGATGAATGAAGCTGTGCAAAAATTTTCATTTGGGGCATTTACATAAATACCACAATTCTTTTGCATTTACATATCAAACACATAAGTGTATACTACTTAGATCTTTAACATCACATAATAAAATACTATCATCATGATCTTTTTAAGAGTATAATACACATTGTCATGCATAGGTTTGAAAATGTAAGCATCAAACTTTAGGCGATAGCTATGTAAATACATAATAAACATTATGAGGTATAGATGTAAATTGCTCTTTTTCATTTTGGTATTCTGCCTGTTATATAATGTGAGAAGGATGATATATTATAGGATGCTAGGGTTTCTTTTCATGTTAGGTTGAGACAGTGCACTAGATTCATTTATAGAATGTATCTTTTATTTGAATGTAAATGTAGATTATTTCCTGCATAATTGGTTTGAGATGGTTTTTTAAAATGGGAAATATTTATAATTGTGTTATTTGTTCTTGTGGTATTTCTTATATTTTGCTGGACAAAGGGGAGATATTGGCTTTACATGGCTTTCACTATATAAAACACTTGGGAGAAAAATGGTATCCCGGAACAAAATTTAAACAAAGAAGGGTGAGAGTGTAAATACATAGAGATAAGAAGAAAAAGAAATGTTTTTTTTGTAATTAGGGGTGTAAATGAGCTGAGCTTGAGCGAGCCAAGGCTCGGCTTGTGTTCGGCTCGTTAAAACNACAAATCTGTATTTTTGTTCTGCTCATTTATAAATCAAGCGTAAAAAAAATTGTTTATGTTCAACTTGTTTGCTTAGCTAATAAATCGAATAAGAGTTACTTAACGAGTTGAACATAAGCTCTTTACAAATAATGAGCCGTTTTAACAGTCCTATTCTAACTTCCTTCTCTCTTTCTCTTCCTAGGCTATCGTAATCCTACCCTAATGCTAGGGGTGACAATCCGGGTCAACGGGTCGAGTTCTTGTCCGACTCAAAAATCACCCAACTCGAATACGGTCAACTCAAACCTGACTCTAATAAAAAATGGGTTGAACACTAAAATTAAAGCCAAACTCTTACTAAAGTGAATATGAGCTAAAAAAATTCAATTTCATTTGTTAAAACCCACCAAAATCTTTAACTCATCAATTTTTCTTTTGTAGGGTGAAGCCTACACTTTAACCTAAAATATATGTAGATGTGGCTCACTATAACCAAAAACAATTACACCACTGAATTCCTTATATTTCACTCTACCAAATGAGCCAGTGTCAAAATTTTGGTCATAATTAACCTTAACCACATTATCATTTCAAATTGAAATAGCTTGAGCTTCAGACCATCTCACCCAAAAATAATTGAACCATTAGATTCCTTCTATTTTTCTCTTTCAAATCAACTAGAGTTGTATTTTTGGGTCCCAACAATCTCTCCCTTCCATTCGTCCATATAAGGTTGAGACTCTCACCATGTAAGGCAAGGAAAATTCATCCTCTAAGCAAGGCTCACCAATAAAATCCTTAATCAAAGGTATTAACCACTCTCTAAGTTTTGTGTAGATTAACTTGTGAAATTATGGTGAATTTTCTCTTTTTCATCTCATCTCTCCTATAGGTTTTCGCTTACTCCCTCTTCCTTTTGGCCATAACCAAGCCCCTCTCTCCTTAGCCCTTTTATTTCTTTCATGGCTTAACCTACATATACACTCACAATTCTCCTCTCACTGCTTCTTACCTTTACCATACTCGAATCCTATCACAATTTCCAACTCACTTCTTCTTGCCTTCACAATACCCGAACCCTACCACATTCCCTCACTCACTTCTTCTTACCTTCTCCATACCTGAACACCACAATATTCTTTCTCTCTCTCTCTCTCTTTCTCTTCCTCGGTTATCTGAAACCTATTCTAAATTCCTTCTCTCTCTCTTCCTAGACTACCAGAACCCAACCCTAATGTCAGGGGTGACAATTTGGGTCAACGGGTCAAGTTCCTGTCCGACTCAAAAAATCGCCCAACTCGAATAGGGTCAACTCAAACCCGACTCCAATAAAAAACGGGTCGAACACTAAGATCTGAAAATCGCCAACCCGAATTCGACCGAACCCTACCTGAAATTTGGTGCTTATTTGGATCATGTTTTGATTTTCAGGTTTAACCTGAACCTAACTTGAATAATAAACGGGTCGAATTTTCTGACCCTAACCCAACTCAAAAAATATTTGGGTCAACCTTAACATGGATTTTTTAAGTCGAGTTTGAGTCGGGTTGGCATGTCAGATCAATTTTTGACACCCTTACCTAAAGTCCTCTCTTTCTTCTTCCTTCTCTAGCCGAAACCTACCCTTAATTTTCTCACCTTTTTCTTCACTTTCCCAAACCCAACCATAATCACTCACACTTCCCTCTCATCACTCTACCTGAAAACCTAAACCACTCATCCAATAATTTTCCCTCTCTAGCCTACTTGAAAACTATCACCCAAACTCCTNCTTTGAGATGGTTTTTTAAAATGGGAAATATTTATAATTGTGCTATTTGTTCTTGTGGTATTTCTTGTATTTTGCTGGGCAAATGGGAGATATTGGCTTTACATGGCTTTCACTATATAAAACACTTGGGAGAAATGGAATCCCGGAACAAAAATTAAACAAAGAAGGGTGAGAGTGTAAATACATAGAGAAAAGAAGTAAAAGAAATGTTTCTTTGTAATTAGGGGTGTAAATGAGCTGAGCTTGAGCGAGCCAAGGCTCGGCTTGTGTTCGGCTCGTTAAAACAAGCCACNGCTCGGTTTGTGTTCGGCTCGTTAAAACAAGCCACTGTTTGTGTTCGGTTCGTTTGCTTAGTGAACTGAGCACGAGCTATTTGCGAACAAGCCGTTTTGATAACCCTAATCGCGCAGCTGTTAGATGTTAAGGGTAGGTGTGAGATTTAAATCTTATTATTGATTTTAAAATATTCATTTAAAGACACTTTAATATATTTTTATTATATTTTTTAAACTAATAGTTTTGATTGATTATAAATCTTTAAAGTTTTGTAGTCAATTAAATTATTTAAAAAAAGAACTCAATATAATAATGATAATAATAATAATAATAATTTCAAGCCAAAATTAGCCGAGCATATACAAACAAATCTTTATTTCTGTTCTGCTCATTTATAAAACAAGCGTAAAAAAAATTTATTTGTGTTCGACTTGTTTGCTTAGCTAATAAATCGAATAAGAGTTACTTAACGAGTTGAACATTAGCTCTTTACAAATAATGAGCCGTTTTAACAGTCCTATTCTAAATTCCTTCTCTCTTTCTCTTCCTAGGCTACCGGAACCCAACCCTAATGCTAGGGGTGACAATCCGGGTCAACGGGTCGAGTTCCTGTCTGACTCAAAAATCGCCCAACTCGAATAGGGTCAACTCAAACCTGACTCTAATAAAAAATGGGTTGAACACTAAAATTAAAGCCAAACTTTTACTAAAGTGAATATGAGCTAAAAAATTTCAATTTCATCTATTAAAACCCACCAAAATCATTAACTCATCAATTTTTCTTTCATAGGGTGAAGCCCACTTTAACCTAAAATATATGTAGATGTGGCTCACTCTAACCATAAACAATTGCACCACTGAATTCCTTATATTTAGCTCTACCAAATGAGCCAGTGTCAAAATTTTGGCCATAATCAACCGTAACCACATTATCATTTCAAATTGAAATAGCTTGAGCTTCAGACCGCCTCACCCAAAAATAATTGAACCATTAGATTCCTTGTATTTTTCTCTTTCAAATCAACTTGGGTTGTATTTTTGGGTCTCAACAATCTCTCCCTTCCATTCGTCCATATAAGGTTGAGAATCTCACCATGTAAGGCAAGGAAAATTCATCCTCTAAGCAAGGCTCACCAATAAAATCCTTAAATCAAAGTTATAAACCACTCTCTAAGTTTTATGTAGATTAACTTGTGAAATTATGGTGAATTTTCTCTTTTTTATCTCATCTCTCCTATAGGCTTTCGCTTACTCCCTCTTCCTTTTGGCCATAACCGAGCCCCTCTCTCCTTAGCCCTTTTATTTCTTTCATGGCTTAACCTACATATACACTCACAATTCCCCTCTCACTTCTTCTTACCTTTACCATACTCCAATTCTATCACAATGTCCAACTCACTTCTTCTTGCCTTCACAATACCCGAACCCTACCACATTCCCTCACTCACTTCTTCTTGCCTTCTCCATACCTGAACACCACAATATTCTCTCTCTCTCTCTCTTTCTCTTCCTCGGCTATCTGAAACCTATTCTAAATTCCTTCTCTTTCTCTTCCTTGACTACCAGAACCCAACCCTAATGTCAGGGGTGACAATTCGGGTCAACGGGTCAAGTTCCTGTCCGACTCAAAAAACACCCAACTCGAATAGGGTCAACTTAAACCCGACTCTAATAAAAAACTGGTCGAACACTAAGATCTGAAAATCGCCAACCCGAATTCAACCAAACCCTATCCGAAATTTGGTGCTTATTTGGATCATGTTTTGATTTTAGGTTTAACCCGAACCTAACTTGAATAATAAACGGGTCTAATTTTCTGATCCGAACCCAACTCAAAAAATATTTGGGTCATCCTTAACATGGATTTTTTCAGTCGAGTTTGAGTCGGGTTGGCATGTTGGATCAATTTTTGACACGCTTACCTAAATTCCTCTCTTTCTTCTTCCTTCTCTAGCCGAAACCTAACCTTAATTTTCTCACATTTTTCTTCACTTTTCCATACCCTAAACCCAACCATAATCACTCACACTTCCCCCTCATCACTCTGCCTGAAAACCTAAACCACTCATCCAATAATTTTCCCTCTCTAGCCTACTTGAAAACTATCACCCAAACTCCTAATCCTCTCTCCCTCTATAGCCTCCCTGAAACTCCGCTCAAAGTCCTAATCGTCTTTCCTTCTCTAGCCTACCTGAAGCCTCACTTAAGCCCCTCACATTCTGTCATTCACTACCCTATCCAAAATCTTCCATCACCTAAACCCACACATCCCCCATTCTCTATGGCACAAACATAAGCCCTTACACATTTATATTATGCTTTGTTTCATCAAAAAAAAAAAAATCCATCCAAATCATGTGGTTTGTACTTATGTGCCAACTAAAGAGTAAATCCTATGTCTTATGCTATGTTTCATGCAAATAAATAATTCATTTGCTATGTTGTCCATGCAATAAGTGAATCCATGTGCTATGTGGTGTATATTTTATGCAAATAGGAAAAATCATGTCTTATTTGGTGTTTGTTTCATGCAAATTCATGGGGCTTAGGTTTATTCCATGCAAATCTATGTGGTTTAGGCCTATTCTATGCAAAATCAATGTGGCTCAGGTTTATTCCATGCAAATTTATGTGGCTTAGGTTTATTCTATGCAAATTCAAGTGGCTTAGTTTTATTCCATCCAAATCTTTGGGGCTTAGGTCTATTCCATGCAAATCTATGTGCTTTAGGTATATTCCATGCAAATCTATGTGGCGTAGGTTTATTTCATGCAAATTTATGTGACTTAGATTTATTTCATATAAATCAATGTGGCTTATGTTAGTTTTTATAAAAAATCATGTGAATGTGCTTATGATCCATGCAAGTAGAAAATCTTTATATGGTAATTCATGTGCATGTTAAATACACATGCTCGTGGATTTATATTTTCCATGTCAAATATCTTTGCTTGTGCCTTCATACTTTCTATGCTAAATATACATGCTTGTGGTTTTATGTGCAATAGTTAACCTCCAATACTTGTGACTTCAGGTGCAATACTAAACATTCATGCTTGTGGCTTTATGCGCAATAGAAAACATGCATGTTTGTTGTTTTATATCATGTAAATTTTCATGCTTGTGGCTATATGTTTAGGCAAGTAAATTGTGATTTTATGGATTTTGGTGGAGTGCTTGCTTTGAATATCTAACTAAGTAAGTAAAAACAAAATTTAAAAAAAAAATTATGCTTATATGCTTAGGATTGGCTACATTCATAAGTTAAGTAGTGAGATAGTGATTTTGAAAAATCTATATAATTGAGTAACATTAATTTAAAAGAAAATTTAATGAACTATTTTTATAATATAAATATAAATTCAACAAAACTATATATATAT
>JXCR01131721.1:121945-142567 GCA_002079205.1 Phalaenopsis hybrid cultivar
ACATAGGGGATGGGGGAGAAAGCTTGATGGGAATGGTGGGTTGCTTGGGGTGATAATTTAGGATGGGTAGTCTTGTTGACCTCCTTTTTCACTAAATGAGATGGTATAATGATTATGTTGCATGGTTGGTAGAGGTCAGGGGTATTGTTGTCGTAGGGTTTGGAGATACCATTAGATATAGCGAACTTAAAGTTGCTNCAAAACCTTGATATTTACAAATTTTGCACCCAAACATTACTCTTTACTTAAATAGCACATCACTAACTCTATTAAATTCGATGAGGCCAGCGGTGGCTTTGACGGCGTCAACTTGGTTAAAGGCATCCATTTTTTAACTGGTTGTTTGCTTGCACGATGGCCATGATAATCTTATTGACGGTGTGCTTTCTAAGGTCAGACAGAGTGGCTGAGGGATCTCGATTTTCGCAACTATCGTCAATTTTGAACTCCAACGATAACTCAGCCACCATTATGTGCCTCGCCGCATTCACTATGAAGTAGAAGTTATCTTTTCTTCTGTGTGTACTCGAGAAGCTTGTTGAATAGTGAAATAATAGCCTTCACCTCCTATTCCTCAAAATTATGTAGCCAGATATTGAATCTTTGGAACTTGCCGACATCAACGAGTTTCACCTTGCAACCTCAAAAACTGCCAGCTAGTATGAACCACACCCTAGAACAATGTTGAGAAAACCGGAGAAGCTTGTCGTTGAGCTGTGCTTCGACAAGGCAGAGCTTAGCACAAATGATCCGCGGTGGCAGCAACTTGCACTTGATGTTGAAGCATGACGAAAGGTAAAGGGAGATGATGAAAGTCGAGCATTAGTGTTTTTTTAGATTTTAGTTTAATGTTTTAAGTTCCACAGAAGTAAATACTAAAATTTGAGTTAAGTTTTAATTTCCTAAGTTTTGTGTGCTATGTATGTAAATCCCCCTATTAGAGAAGATACTGTGTATAGAATGTGCAAAAACTTTTCGAATGGTTATAATTGAATAATGAATAATTAAAAATTTTATATTGATTTATTATATTTGACTTGTTTGCATATTGTTTTTTTTTTCATTACATTAATGTGATTTTGAAGCATAAATGTTCAGTCTTATTAATAGCTCATAATATTTGAAACAAATAATTTTCAGGTTTAAATTGTAGTACTGGAACATGAATGAAAGTAGAGAAAATATTACGTAATTAATTCACAATTATTTTACTTATTTTGAATTAAATATTAAATGGTTAGTGATTCTTTTGGTTATTTGTATGATTAATTGTTAGTGATAGTAATAATATTAAATTTGAATTTTAGTGTCCGACCGTCTGTTCCTCCTTTGAAAATTCACTACATAAGGGATGGGGGAGAAAGCTTGATGGGAATGGTGGGTTGCTTGGGGTGATAATTTAGGATGGGTAGTCTTGTTGACCTCCTTTTTCACTAAATGAGATGGTATAATGATTATGTTGCATGGTTGGTAGAGGTCAGGGGTATTGTTGTCGTAGGGTTTGGAGATACCATTAGATATAGCGAACTTAAAGTTGCTGACTAGATTTTTCCAGGCAGGGCTTGGAATTTACTTTTTACTAGCACTACCTTCACAACTCCCAGGATCTAGTGAGAGAAGCTGNTTTCTTCAATCTTCACATTTATCTCGACTTTATGATTATATTAAGAAGGTCGGTAAATTTTAAAAAAAAATTGCAAAAAAGTTGTTTACAAAACGCACGAATCGAACAGCTAAATAGTTTATTCATAACATGGGCAGATTGATCATTTATCCAGAATCAGCTGTTCTCAAAACGCACTAACCAAACAACCAGTCAGCTTGTCTGGATCAGCTGGTCATCAGCAGATTATCAGGATAAGTTGATTATCAGCATAAGCTGAATAAGCTACAGCTGCCCCAAGCAGACACTTAATTACTCTCCCCTTCACGTTCTCCTTAACTAATTTGTCTGATAAGGTTAAGACCCAGCTCTGACTCTGATTGAAACCTAATAGAATGAAAACTTAACTTTACTTTCTTCACCAAGAACCTTAATACTCTCGAGCGCTAGAAACCAATCCTTTTCTAAATTACAAGTTCTGCCTCCTAAGTTTAAAATTTACTTTCCGCTTTGCTTTAGTCATCAACAAAAAGAAACAACGCCAATCTTCATATTCCCAATCACAACTAAAAAAGCCTCAAACCTTAAAACCCTCCCCTTCTGACTTTAGGAGAGAATTCCAGACACTTCAGATCATGGTATCAAAGCTTTTCGTCCTCCTTGTCAAAGATATCTCCCAAGATGTTGAATACCTGATATGGCAAAGATTTAGCAGAAAAAAATCAAAACTACGACACCATGTAGAAGATTCCCTTCCCCCAACAAAGTATTCTGGAGGAGATATTAAAGAATATTTAAAGTTATGTTTTGTTGGTCTTCCATATCAAATCATGTTCTTGTAGACGATAAACACCCATACCTAACATCAATGCTACCAATTGTGCGCATCTCATAGGGTATCAACATGAGAAAAAAGCCATTTAAATAGAGATGATAAAAAATCCAAATCATGACATGGAGGAGCTAAAGCTGTCGGAATAAAAAAATAAGATAATTTATCATTTGAGAATACAAAGAGGGGGGTTGACAACCTAAACCAGTAATGTAAAAGATTTTCTTAATGAAGCAGGGCAGCATATTTTTTTTAAATGCTATAAGGAAATCATGAAAATTATGAGTTCTTTCTTTTTTATGATTTTCTGCAACTGTTTGAAGCTTCAAACACTCATTAAAAGCCATACTACAATCTTNAGCTATCAAGACGATCTTCCGAGGAAAGGAGGAGTTTTTATATGTAATCGTAAGCAGGGGATTAGGATATAAAACTACGTAATTGCACTAAATTGTCTGTTCCGTCTTGTAAAGAATCAAACAGAATGAAGCAAGTCGAAATAAATAAGCAATTCTAGAGAGACTATNCCCTTCACGTACACATATGTCATCACTAGGGTCATATTCATTATTAATCCCAACCTCATTATTTCCATTTAATCCCAGCTAATTATGTTAGGGAACTGTATATAACAATGCGTCGACACTATTTATGTGATTCGATCCATAAGACCTACAACCACGAGAAGGAATCAAGAAACAATTTATTAAAACATTCTTGGAGATTACACCGCACAATTCAGCAACGAATCAATCTCCTCTAGTTCTCTATCGATCTTGATCTCGATACAAGTTTTTTTGGTTCCTCACCTTCTTCTCAGAATTGTTCTTCCCCTTATCCCTCTCAACTCATATACGTTATTGAATATATATAGACAATGACTCATTTAAGATGATCGGTTGAACACTTGGCATAGCCAAATGATTGTTGTACCCATTAGCTATAGAAGAACTCCTTATAAACTGCGACGTCGTCTTAGTTCACATAATAGAGTGGTAATAACAAATATTAAAAATCACTTCAATGAAGGGCTAAAAAGTCGGACGGGCCGAGTACAACTTCCTTATATCAGGATCCAAAGATGGTCCAATGAAAGCCACTAGAGGCGAATATCAAAAATATTGAGGCAAAAGAAGACATCAACCCAACTCTCACTTCAATATATCCAGCCGCCTCATAAGAACCCTCAAGAAGTCCCAAGTTTCTCTTCATAGCACACTCCAAAACAGGGACAAACATGCAATTGTTCACTCCATATCCCATTTTCGATAAATAGGAGATCATTTCTAGCTACAAAAAAAAGAAAAAAAAACAATTTTTTACAATGCACTCTCTTTATCTATCTCTATATTCCATTTTACACTCCATTATTTCGGTGTGATTCACAAGACAGATTCGAATTCAACTAGAACAAAACATAAAACCCACTCATATAATCTTATTCTCTCTTTATCTGTGACAACAATATTAAAAACAACTTTATTTAACAAAAAAAACAAAGGTTTAATGCTATAATCCTATTTATAAAAAGGGATATTTACATACATACCACTCAATTCCCATACATTCACATATCTAACACCTATACTTCACCTTACACATNGGAGGTGGTGCATTTAAGTGCCGCTCCATGAATTGATTGATTTGTCCTTAGAGACTATCCTCATTTTCATGGGTAATAGTGAGTTATATTTTTTTTTAGTATTAAAAATTTTATAAATTTTTTATTTTGTTTTCAAAATTTTATATGAATATATATATATATATATATATATATANAATTTTATAAATTTTTTATTTTGTTTTCAAAATTTTATATGATATATATATATATATATATTAGTGTGCTAGAAGATTCGTGATGATAGGGTAATGAATAATTGTCTTAAGATTGCATGAGAATTCAACACATACTCAGAAAAACGAAAAATAATCAGTAGCGACACCAGAAGTTTTTTATATGGAAAACCATAGAAGAAAAAAATCATACTACCTAGCATAGTTGTCAAGATCCACTATAAGTTGATAATTACGTATATCTCTTGTCCCACGGGTGGGAAATAATTACAAAATCATCTGAATTACAACGTAGATGAGCAGAGGAACTTGTCATAAGAAATGGGCAGTAATCGATGATGATCGGTGTCGGCCGACAAGTGATGGTTAATAGTGTTCGACTGTGGCAGATGTGACGCTAGACTTCAGATATCTCTTGTCGGAAGTGATAATTACAGATATCTTTTGTCCCACAGGTGATAAATTGTTACAAAATCATCTGAATTACAATGTCGATGAGCAGAGGAACTTGTCACAAGAAATGGGCAGCGATCGATGATGATCAGCGATGGTCGACAAGTGATGGTTAATAGTGTTCGACTGCGGCAGCAGTGATGCTAGACTTCAGCTTCTTCTCAAAGCTTCAAAATTTCTTCCCAAGCTTTAAGCTTTCTCTTCATATTTCAAGCTCTCCTCTCACGAGATGGATGTGACTCTACTTATAAAGTTCTAGGTGCAAATAATGCAGAAATATGAACTAATTTGATTGAACATCTCATAGGGCTTCCATCGATCAGACGACGTTCGAGTATCTTAAGGATGCCAGAATTGAACAAACTTGGGCTTATTGAATTCGTCTTGTCCAAACGCTCAATTAAACTTTGAACTCACCAAATTCGACATTGGTATGACCTTTCAAATATTCTCGAAAAACTTCCAAATGTATTTTAATGGTTTGATTTGAGCTTCATTTAACTCGGATTAGACAAATTTTGGTACCATTAGGTCCATCTCGTCTCACCGGTCAATTTGATCATAAGTTTTCTGAATTCAAAGTTCTGGTTGACTTTTATCAAAACTTGAATATTTCTTGTTCAAAATATTATCTCTAGATGCGTGCTTGATTAAATTAGCCCTATAAGATTTTGAATGAGTCTATACCCATGAGGATTTTAAGCTTTATGAGATTTTTTTTAAGTGGAAATTCTGCCAATCAATTGCTCTCTTAAATATTTTCTAGTGATAATCATGTTCACAATTAACTTTTCATTTAATAAATACTTAAAAGGTGATAAGAGTCTTAGAACAAATTACTTCAAAAAGGGTTAACTTTGAATGTGTCAAATTAAATATGATTAGATGGCTTATATTGATACTGGTGGAAGTAATATCTTCATTGGAGGTTGATGAATGGTCATAGAACTATGCTGGTAGGGAGAGCAACTTCTTAGAAAGCTGTGATGAAAATTATAATTTATATCTCTTTTGAAAAAATCAGATAGCATCTTTCTTACAGCCACCACATCTTAACAGACTAGGTTGAAAAAAAAAAACAACTTCCTACCACTGAAATTTAATTCTCCAAGCAGAGCTGCGGTGGCAGTATGAAAGGCAAAGCAGAAAAAAGCTATCTCAAATAGACCCTAACTATATGTCTGACCTTTAAGAGTAACAAGAAAGGCTTAACAAAGTAGTGCATCAAAAAATCATTAAATATAAATAATAATCTTATAAATGTCAATATGTTAATACAGAAATAATCTCTATCATAAGAGTCAATAGTTGCTACCTTGAACCCCATTGGAGTGAAATATTGGGGGATTGTATTATTTAAAAGTGAAGACGCCTAAAAGGTACACTGATGAGCAGCCTATTTTTATCAATAAAAAATATTTTTTTAATAAAATATCATAAATTATCTCGTATAATTTCATGAGGATAATCCATAAAATGAGGCCAAGTCAACCAGATTAATGGAGGGTAACAAATTTGTTGAACAAAATAAGAATGATCAGTTGAGCTAGTAATGTCAATTAGTTTTGGATTGAGAAACTTCAACATGACGATGAAAATACCTCACATCCCCACGATGTTCAACCATGGTTTGTTGTTTTTATCATTGATAATCTATTTTGTTGTGATGCCACCATATTTTGGTCAACCTCTTTTAAGATTTGAAGGATTTGAGCTTGAAGGTTTTCCATATTGTGCATACAAGCCTCCTAGGATAGTCCTTTGGAGTGATTATTTCTTCTTCTTTTTTCTTTGTTATGTTGTTTTTGGTTGAAACTTCTATTGCTTGAATTGATACTTATTGGGATAAGAAAATCTATTATTACAAGTTGTATGTAGATTGGCTATTAGACCCATATTTATAGAATGCTAGAAAATTTTTTATATTACATGCTAAAAAATTAATGGCAAAATTGTAAAAATTTATCCTAACTTTGAGCGAATATTTAGTGCACAGGCATATGAAATACAGAAGTACATCAAACAGTAGAGTCTTATACAAAAAATTGAAAAAAAAGATCATGTAGCCTGAACCTAGAGAAATAATTTACTATGTTGATTGAGATTGCCAAAGTTGTTCTCCCGTCAGAGAAAATAAGTTTAGAAAGTGATTTATGCAAACTTCTTCTTTTTTTTTGAATTGTTATAAATCTAGAAGAAGTGAAAAAAGAAATCAACAATCGATCGAAGGGAGTTTGTGAACAAAAATCAAATGACATTGATTAAGCGACGGTTGATAATCAAGTAATGGTGGACAATGACAGTCGAATGATAATGGTAGGATGGTAATGAATAGATGATAGCAGCTAGTTAATAAGGACTATTGACACTCATTCACATTGATTATCAGGCAAAATCGTGCAGTTCTTGGATCATAACACTCTTTGAACTGAAGTCAATGTTGCCCCCTTAAAAAAAAATCTATCATTTAAAGAATTGGTTAATTTTTAGAGTCACGATTTTGTAATTTTGGTCAATATCCCAAAACAATCAATCTGACGACTTATATTAATTTATTTAATTATAGACTATTTTTTAATGTCTATGTATTTCAATTTCATCAAATCTGAGTGATATTAAGCTCATTATATCTCTTTTATCAAAACACTCAATTTGACGGTGAATATATAAAATATAAAGATTCTTTGGTCTTTCATTTAATATGCTAAAGTTTTCAAACATACTTGAAGTGTTTGATTTATGCTAATTTTAGCTTGGATTAGATCACATTTAATATCACTGATTTCTTTTCATTAAGTCGTTCAATTTGACTATAAACTTGCTAAAATTAGAGCTCCATTGATCATAAATTTAATAATAATGTTATTTTACTTAAATTATTTGTAGACCGCACCCCCCATCAAATGAATTTTTTTTTGTGACATCAAGTAACATAAAACATTTTTTTGTTCTTTAAATAGATTTTCAAATGAAATTTAATATGTTATTATCATTACTTTTGTATGTTTAAAGTACGTTGGAGTTTGTAGCCATTCAAATAATATTTCCAACCACCACGTTCTGAGGAATGCTTTGGACATATAACAAAATGTTGGCCCTAACACAATCATAACATATGGTTCCAAAAAATGTTACTTATGATTAATCTAATTAAGATTTGTTATAGCCTNGATCTCTTTTATCAAAACACTCAATTTGACAGTGAATATATAAAATTTGAAGATTATTTGGCCGTTCTTTTAATATGCTAAAGTTTTTAAACATACTTGAAGTGCTTGGTTTACGCTAATTTTAGCTTGGATTAGATCACATTTAATATCACTGATTTCTTTTCAGTAAGTCGTTCGATTTGACTATAAACTTGCTAAAATTAGAGCTCCATTGATCATAAATTTAATAATAAAGTTATTTTACTTAAATTATTTGTAGACCGCACCCCCGATCAAATGAATTTTTTTTTGTGACATCAAGTAACATAAAACATTTTTTTGTTCTTTAAATAGATTTTCAAATGAAATTTAATATGTTATTATCATTACTTTTGTATGTTTAAAGTACGTTGGAGTTTGTAGCCATTCAAATAATATTTCCAACCACCACGTTCTGAGGAATGCTTTGGACATATAACAAAATGTTGGCTCTAACACAATCATAACATATGGTTCCAAAAAATGTTACTTATGATTAGTCTAATTAAGATTTGTTATAGCCTATAACAAGATTTTTAGCCTATTTTTCTTGGAAGATGGGATTTATTTGACATAATTTGAACAATTTTATTTTACTGATCAAAAAGAAAAAATATATATATAAATTACAGTTACATAGATACCACATAATTGTTATATATTTACATATCCAACCTTACATGGTTTTGATGCCTTCTTTGAAGTTAACTTGTGTATATATCTTGCTACTCGGCGTACAAAATTTATATCCTATGTGGCTCACTTGAATTGGGCTAGGGAGATGAGCTCTATGACTATTGCACCATATGCAGGTGTAACCACTATTGATTGACATGCGGTCTAGGAAAATTGAGACAAATAAATTCTACCCAAAAAGATTGATGGTCAGGGATTACGTTATCTAAGCTCATACCCTTAAGGGCAAACACTTGAACCTGACCCACCCTAGGTAGACTTGGACAGACAAACATGGTCAGAGGTGCTCGGTGAGGGCGATGCTACGAAGCCAAGTCTTGCAACACAAGACACCATGAGAAATATTAGGTATTACAATATTCACTTGAGGGATTTTGTAGGTTAGGTGTGGGGATAGTTGCTTACCATAAGGTTTTCCTCTAAGAACACAAGCATGCATCTAATTATCTACAATAATCCTAGATGCTCTAAAGAAAATGGAACAATGATAGAGTAAAAATAACGTACATGAAATTGAGTCTAGACTTTGACTTATCGATCCTCATCGCATGAACAACTCCAAGAAAAGGAGGGGTGAGAGAGACGAAGGCCTTCGTTTACTTTTTCTCTCTGTAATCTCACTTAAGAAAGCACACAATTTTGTTTATTTATTCTTAGGAAAGAGCACTCTCTAACTCTTACTCATACTCCAGTTTTCTAAAAGTACTCTAGGAAAAACTCCTTAATCTCCAGAAGAGAATAGTACAACAAAAGAGGGTCCACCAGTAAAAGACCATGAGGCCGACTTATTCGATTGAATTCAGCCGCTTAGCCAAAGCTAGTAAGCCCCTAATCCTTCATCATTTTATTTCCCATAATTTTTTTAATTGTAAATAATTAATTATATTGCTTTCATATAGAAAAGGATCATGAATTGACTTTCTCTCATAAATTATAATTAACATCTCTTATATCATACTTATTTTTAAATAGTAAAAAATCATTATTTATATGAGAATATTTTAATCAGAGAGTTTATAAAAAATCCAAATTAATTCTTAATTTTTTTTCTTAAATTGGGGCTGAAGTAATTCTTTTTAGGGATCATTTTAACTAATATTAAAAAATAAATAAATTCTAGGACAAATAACCCCCTTTAAAAGTTAAGAGGCTATTTTGACACTTATTGTTGAATAAGTTAGACAATTTGAAGTTCATTAGGATTTCTCTAGATAATATGGAAAAATTATTGCATCAGGACTGTCCTAATACAGTTTTACATCAAGACTCCAATCAGGATCTGTCACGCGTACAAACGAGCCCACCCATGTATTAAATTAATTTTTATTATTACTAAAATGTGTCTGTCTGCACATATAGCAAACCTTGATTGGAGTTATGATACAAAAATACATCAGAAGTGAGTTGTTATGCAATAATTTTCTGAGATAATGGTGGCTTTATTATAATGGATAATTAGCTATATAATAAAATAATTTTCTCCTTCGAATTAGTCGCAGTGATAATTTTTTTTTTTTTAAAAAAAAAAGGGACTGCCGGCCTAAAAATAATGCCTTAATAATGACTCATCTTTAAATAATAGTGAAATCTTAGAAATCAAAGAGAAGCCTACACTTGGACATCGAGATTCCCATATTTCCCGATCAATTCCAAAGGGTTTCGACAACCCCTAATGTCTTAATATTGTTGTCATTATATTATAAAAATTGTCCAAACAGATAACATGGGTAGAACCAGATTATATTTAAGAGTGGTCAATTACCCTTCAAATATGTCATAATATTGTAAGCATTATAAATATTTTATTTTATTTTTCAAAAATGTCTAAGAAAACCAGCTTTCTTAC
Source organism: Phalaenopsis hybrid cultivar (assembly GCA_002079205.1). Classification (NCBI taxonomy): domain Eukaryota; kingdom Viridiplantae; phylum Streptophyta; class Magnoliopsida; order Asparagales; family Orchidaceae; genus Phalaenopsis; species Phalaenopsis hybrid cultivar. The sequence continues at coordinate 132,361 of JXCR01131721.1, forward strand.
AGAACAATACTTTAACAGTTGATTGCAGAAAACAACTTATATTTGGGATTACTGCAACTTCTTTAAAAGTTGACTGTAAAATTGTGGTGGGAAAAATCCTTTCAGAAAACTAAAATAAGGAAATAATTTAATTGCAGTCATTGTCTNAACAGATAACATGGGTAGAACAAGATTATATTTATGAGTGGTCAATTACCCTTCAAATATGTCATAATATTGTAAGCATTATAAATATTTTATTTTTTTTTTCAAAAATGTCTAAGAAAACCAGCTTTCTCACATAACCATACTTTTAACAGTTAATTGCAGAAAACAACTTAGGATTTGTTTGGGGCAGCTGCAACTTATTGAATAATCTGTTAATAAGCTAGGTGCGGTGACAATTATAATTTTTTATTTATTTGGAAAAGTCAGACCACTGTCAAAAAACTGTCACCGCACCTAGATAGGTGCGGCATGAAAACGCTGTTTTTAGCGTTTTCAAAACGCATGAGTTGCCGAAATACAGTTTGCCCAAACAGTCCATGTGAGTTTTCAAAACGCCAACGCACCAAATAAGCTGCTCCAAATGGACCATTGTTTGGGATTACTGCAACTTCTTTAAAAGTTGAGTGTAAAATTGTGGTGGGAAAAATCCTTTCAGAAAACTAAAATAAGGAAATAATTTAATTGCAGTCATTGTCTGATTGCCAAAAACAACATTTCACCACAGAATTTTTAAGAACAGCAATAATTCAATTATATAAACAGAGCTATCCTGATGGTTGGAAATGCAGCAAAAAAAATGTAAATAAAATAAAGGGGGCCATATATAGCAGGAGAATAAGATCAACCTCTGGACAATGGTTTTTTTCAATAATTTTGCGCAAATGAAGTTATAAGTGGGAGATGGCATATAAATTTTAAAAAAAATTATGATATTAAATACATAAACTGAAAAGGAAATAATGAAGCTGAGAAACCCTGCAGCAAGTAGAAGTCTAGAAGCAAGACAGAATCAGCACAACTGCTGCTTAAACAAATCTTAGTGGGTTCATCGTGTGACGTGGCGCAATTTCATTGAAATCTTGATGTAGTTCTGTATCAGCACTCCTGATGTAATATTTTTTCTCTTGAGAGACCGGGAACAGAATAGTATGCGGACAAACGGCTCATAAAGCGCTAAGCTCCAATCATTAATTAATTCCTTCATAGACTCTCAGAGACCAATATCATAATTATAGTATCTATTTATAAATAAACACCATTTAGCCAAACAGGCTTAGAAGGAGCATTGTTATGGATCCAGTCTTCTAGAACTCTACCCAACAATAAGGAAAAAATCTAGAATCAACGAAAGGTAAGTATTAAAAACTACGAAAATGACATAAACAAACAGGCTCAAAAAGCACAAGGATCCAGTCATTGATTCTTTCACAGACTGTCTGAGCTCAGTGGAGTATCTATATAGCATTTATTATGCATAAGAAAAAGAGGCTGAGTTGAACCTATGGAGAAGGCATCCTCATAGTTTTTAATAGAAACCCAATCTCCAGAATTCCAAACTATATTGAACGCCAAGACACAACAGGTCATGAAAACTTCGCATGGATCAGAAAAAAATAAAAACAAGAAGTTAAGATACTCTACAAAAACAATCCAAACAACGTCATTTATACCCGCATATTAGGTTTTACCTCATCAATAAGGTACTTGAAACATGCCAGAAAAGAAAGAACCCATACAAAATGTTTGCAACCATAAAGTTGAGTTACAGATGATTGAAAGAAGAACAATATAGCCAAACAGGTTCAGAGAGCTTATGAAAAGAGAGATGAGTTGAAGATTGATTCTTACTGCCTTGGGTCAAATACATGGTTACATGGTGCAAATTATCGTAGTCATCCTACTATATTACATTATTTACGCAAAAATTAATCACCCTCTAAGCGTCTCCGTAGTCAAATGCATTTCCAATTTATTATTACAAAAGGAAAACTGATATACATTAAAACATACATACAAACATACGCACGCCCGCGCACACACATATATATATACACAGAGAGAGAGAGAGAGAGGGCCACACACTCACAGGAGATCCCCAGCATCCACACATGGTAAAGAAAACAAAATAAGAAAGANTCGGCCTCGACTAATAAGGGATGTAGAGCGACACATCCGACAATGCAGGATTTTCCATTTGACAAAAATAAGTGGACAAAATACAGAGTTGTATACACAGCTGCGTGTACCAANCCGGCCTCGACTAATAAGGGATGTAGAGCGACACATCCGATAATGCAGGATTTTCCATTTGACAAAAATAAGTGGACAAAATACAGAGTTGTATACACAGCTGCGTGTACCAAAAACACCCTGGGTGGATGTGATACACCTAAAATGTCTTTATGCACACATTTTTATACCTATTTTTGAGATATTGCACTTTGTTGTGTGTTTTTCTTTCAAGTACAATCAAATAGATGAAAAATGGTAAAAAAGTGCAAAATATCAAATTTGGAGCAAAAGTGAAGGTGCAAAAAAAATGAATTGTGGCGCCTAAGCACCCAGGACTGACGCTTACTCGCCAGTTAAACCGAGAGAGCCGCCCTTAAGCGCCGGTTACCCCGCGCTTAAGCGCTAGAAGTTGTTATTTTATGATTCATTGAATTTAGACAAATTTTTGAAGACCCTTAGTGAAAACATGAGAAATAGTTAGTGGACACAAAAATTCATTCAATTGGCTTCCGAAAGGAGGCAACTTCTAGAAAATTCATTGAATGACGACACATTTTGAAGAGACACCAAAACACCTCTTAGATTTCTATAAAAGAAGACTTGGATCATCTATGAAAGAGACTAATCATTCATCAATCATCCATAAGACCAATCCAGTGTCAACCACCACATACGCAGTCGTCGTCGCCGCCACCGCTGCCGCCCACTTTTCTTTTTATTTTAAGTTTTAGTTTGTATTATAAGTGAAAAAAAAAATTCAAAGGAACTTCAAGACATTTGGTGGAGAGGATTTGAGATAAGTTTTTATCCTTTTGACTACATTTGATTTTAATTTAGACTTCTTGTTTGTGTGCATGATTTCTACTTTCAAACTCAAGTGTGGTTGTGTTTTCTCCATGAATTCTGAGTAGTTTTTTTATCTTTTTCTTAAAATGATAAGAATTAAGAATTAGAAGGAAGTTGTGTGAAATATTAGTCTTTAATGTTGAAAGAAGTTATGATGATTTTAAACATTGTACTTCATTTATTTCTTGATTTGACTAATTAACATGTTAATACCTGTTGTGAGAACATGTAAGATCTGAGATAGTATTTTCTCAATCAACAAATGATAAAAATCACATTTGATTTCATGGATGAGAATATTGTTCATGGGGTTGTACCTAACCCGTCTTCAAGATTGTTCAAACTATAGATTAACCAATGTTCTTTATAGCATCTCTAGTAAAGATAAATAATATTATTGCTTCTATTTGACATGACACAATTAAAATACTTCCACAATAAAATTCCTATACTTGTTACTGATTCATGATAAAGAAAAATATATTTTATTTATATTGCCTTCATCTTGCAAATATCTAGTTAAATTAGCTGCTTTATTTTCAATCATAAAAAAATACAAAAAAAATTGAACTTTCATTCGTATTTTAGCATCTAGAGTTTATGTAAGAATATTTTGCTAAATAGAATTTTGTTTTCTAATTTCTCCTATTTTATAAGTGCATATTGTATTTTCCCTATGTGTTCGATATTCGGAGCTTAATAAAAAAGTCTTATATTACTTGATAACGATACTTATAATTGTGTAGTATCCCATATTTAAATATTATAACTGTATTCTTATTTGTTTTGAAGTCAACATTTTATCTAATTTTTGCTTGGGATCAAGTTTTTGATTTTTTTGCAAGGTAAGAATTATAACTTAGGAAATTAAGAATATAATCGCATGCATCACATTAATATATATAAAGAAAATTGGGATCAGGATGTCAGCATGGACTTGACTTATACATCAGGGAGATTGTCAGGTTGCATGGGATTCCTATTATTATTATCTCTGACAGAGATGTCAAATTTCTGAGTTACTATTGGCGTACCTTATGAGAGAAGTTAGACACCAAACTTCAATTCAGTTCAATAGCTCATCCAAAGATAGACAGTCAGATTGAAGTTGTGAACAAAAGTCTGAGAAACCTACTGAGATGTTTTGTGAGAAAGAATATCAATGAATGAGATCTTATTCTAGCTCAAGCAGAATTCAACTACAACAGATCCATGAGTGAGACAACGAGATGCGGTCCATTAGAGATAGTCTATAGTCGCAATCTGCTCACACCGCTTGATTTGGTCCCACGCCTGCCAATGTTAGAACTCAGCCAAGATGCTACAAAACGGGTTCACGAAATCCATCTAATACATGAAAAGGTTGACAACGAGATTGTTAGACAACAAAAAATATCAAGCATAAGCAAACAAATCATGGAAAAAATGTGACATTCTGAGAAGGCGGCCTTGTCTTGATTCTGTTGAAAAAAGAAAGATTCCCCGTAAGAGCTTTCGGAAAACTAAAACCCTGTCGGCGCTATTTTTGGTGTGGGGTTTGCCCGTAAGAAGCTGTCGGTCATTGGAATTGAAATCCCGTTCCNGGATGGAGAAATATGAAAGGGATTGGTTCAAATTTGGAAAATTTTGTTTTGGANTTAGCAGAAAGAAATCAAAACTACGACACCATGTAGAAGATTCCCTTCCCCCAACAAAGTATTCTGAAGGAGATATTAAAGAATATTTGAAGTTATGTTCTGTTGGTCTTCCATATCAAATCATGTTCTTGTAGACGATAAACACCCATACCTAACATCAATGCTACCAATTGTGCGCATCTCATAGGGTATCAACATGAGAAAAAAGCCATTTAAATAGAGAAGATAAAAAATCCAAATCATGACATGGAGGAGCTGAAGCTGTCGGAATAAAAAAATAAGATAATTATCATTTGAGAATACAAAGAGGGGGGTTGACAACCTAAACCAGTAATGTAATAGATTGTCTTAATGAAGCAGGGCAACATATTTTTTTTAAATGCTATAAGGAAATCATGAAAATTATGAATTCTTTCTTTTTTATGATTTTCTGCAACTGTTNTATATTTACATATCCAACACCACATGGTTTTGATGCCTTCTTTGAAGTTAACTTGTGTATATATCTTGCTACTCGGTGTACAAAATTTATATCCTATGTGGCTCATTTGAATTGGGCTAGGGAGATGAGCTCTATGACTATTGCACCATATGCAGGCGTAACCACTATAGATTGGCATGCAGTCTAGGAAAATTGAGACAAATAAATTTTACCCAAAAGATTGATGGTCAGGGATTACGTTATGTAAGCTCATACCCTTAAGGGCAAACACTTGAACCTGGCCCACCCTAGGTAGACTTGGACAGGCAAACATGGTCAGAGGTGCTCGGTGAGGGTGATGCCACGAAGCCAAGTCTTGCAACACAAGACACCATGGGAAATATTTGGTATTCCAATATTAACTTGAGGGATTTTGTAGGTTAGGTGTGGGGATAGTTGCTTACCATAAGGTTTTCCTCTAAGAACACAAGCATGCATCTAATTATCTACAGCAATCCTAGATGCTCTAAAGAAAATGGAATGATGTTAGAGTAAAAATAACGTACATGAAATTGAGTCCAGACTGTGACTCATCGATCCTCATTGCATGATGCCCAGACTACTCCCTCTCAGCATGAAAAACTCCAAGAAAAGGAGGAGGGGTGAGAGAGACAAAGGCCTTCTTTTACTTTTTCTCTCTGTAATCTCACTTAAGAAAGCACACAATTTTGTTTATTTATTCTTAAGAAAGTGCACTCTCCAACTCTTAATCGTACTCCAGTTTTCTAAAAGTACTCTAGGAAAAACTCCTTAATCTCCAGAAGAGAATAGTACAACAAAAGAGGGTCCACCAGTAAAAGACCATGAGGCCGACTTATTTGATTGAATTCAGCCGCTTAGCCAAAGCTAGTAAGCCTAAAGCCGACTAAATCATGAAGATGATCAAATGATCTGAATCCAAGTCATTTCGTCAGAAATAAGAAAAAGTGATTTTCAAGCCAACCAATATGAAAAAGCCTACTTAAGGGAACACTAAGCCCCCGATATATCCAATTATACCGAAGAGGTTCAGAAGCTTCACCCATCTATTATCATGAGTCAACAACTACACTTACTCAATTACCTAAACCGATATTGTCATCCTAAAACCTATCAAGCTCACTTGTCAGAGAACATTGACTGACCCTAGTAGATCGATAAGTTATTCGGAGCTAAAGCCTAACGAGCTCAACCAACTGAGCCGGAGAGTAGTCGAGCGATTGGCCTGTATCTATAAAATATCAAGAATACTCTATACAACCCCCATTAAAATAAGGGCAAAAAGTAAACAATATTATATTATAATCTTTCTACCATAAATAGAGACATCATTTCATGTATAAAAGAGGGCGAATATAACCAATTTTAGCCAAAAAATTCTAGGAAAGGTCAATACGACTGATTCAATTCAGTGTTCATTATTGTGCAATCATCTTTCTTTCTCTCTCTCTTTCTCTCCCTCTCTCTCACTCACTCTCTCCATTCTTACGATCTATTCCTTAATGTGCGACTCACGGATAAACTAGGGTTCAACAACGTAAAAAGTGCAATGAGTGAGTATCATGCTACAGAAAAAAAGAAAAACAACCCACGAAGAAGACACTCACAATATAGACATCGACAACATGGAGTGCACTAGAGAGTTTATGAACCTGTAGATCCAGAAGCTTAAGTGTCAAATGTTTGACACCATCCAAAAGGCACTAGCTTGAGGAAGAGAACAATACTCCCAAGAGAAAGGAATGACACACAACAATCAAAGTGTCTGACTCTGAAAAGAGAAAGTGACTCCTAATACTTTGATAGTGTAGGGTCAAAACCAATCGACCAACATCAAATCGGGTGTATTGAGGTGCCTCAACAGCCAGAGAATGTGCTCTCTTGGCAAATATTTGAGGTTGTCCCCGAAGTGTTCAAATCTCGGCACTAGAGTCTTACAAAGGCAAGATCGATCTGATTGACGATATAGCCCCATTTGAGTGACTGTGTCTCTGTTGAAGATCACTGAAGATAAAAAATGTTCTCTTCTTTTCCCCACTAAGACAATCAACACTTGTCGGCACTATTTTTGGTGTGGGGTTTGCCCGTAAGAAGCTGTCAGTCATCGGAATTGAAATCCCGTTGCCCGCTTCGGAAGGAAGTTTAAAAAATTTTAGTTTTGAAAAAGATGAAGTCAAACTGACCCCATAATTTTTATAGTTTAANTTGAAATGATTGAAATCACTAATCAGCATAAGTGTAATGCTCTCAAATGTTAAAAAGCTTATTAAAATCGGAGTCTCTGGATGAGCGATTTGATTCAGGAGATTCTCCAACAGGTTGGATCAGTCAAACCCACACTAGAGTGTCAGTGATATCAAGTTGACGACCAATTTTGATAGGCTACATCAAAGAGTTTGGGTTACTTCAAAGCCTCAAAGCCATATAGAAGAGAAAAACAAGGCTTTGTCCAAATAGAAATTGCTACCTCATCAAAACAAGGTGAATTGGTCACATGAGCTACAACATAGAAATATCGAAAAAAAATAAAAGGGAGCAGACCAATGGTAGTCTCAAAAGCCAACTCATGCTGGCTAAATGATCCTTCGGTCACCCCTTTTTTTGAATTTTTCCTTATAGAGGGTTAGCTCTGTCACATTAGACCTAACTTTTTCTTAAGCTAGAGGATATTTAGTAATTTGAAGTATCAAAATTCCCCCTAAAACAAGGATTATTTCCTCATTCCCTCAAACAATCTCTCTAGTCCAAGAAACAAAATACCACACTTGGACGCTTTAGGGCCCGTTTGGGGCAGCTTATAAGTGCGGCGGCGTTTTGAAAACGCCGCCTCACGGTTTGTTTCTCGCGTTTGAAGGGAGTTTTTAAAAACCGTGTTTCCTGATTTCTATTACACACGAATCGCGGGAGGAGCCCGCGGTCCGGCGTTTCCTTCAGCATTTGAAGTTGTTGCCCCCTATTTGCGACTGCCTTCCTCCCGACTCCACTCAAAAACCCTCGCCTACGTCCCCTTCCTCCCGTTTCCGCCCAAAAACCCTCCTGATCGAAACCCTCCCCGTGCTTGGGGTCTGGGACTGGCTCACGGGATTTGAAGAAACTATGAATAGAATCCAAATCCTCCTCGTCCACCAGGCCATCTTCTTCGAAATCCTCCTTGTTGATCTTTTCCTTTACTTCATATTCCTCGAAGAGCTGCAAATGACGAAGGAAGATTAGATCCTGTGGAACGGAAATGGTGGCTTGAGCGGGAAAGAAGAAGGGAGGGGATAGGGTTTTGGAGTGGCGTAGGAGAAGCTGGAAAGAGGAGCGGGTGAGGAGAGGAGCGAAAAGAAAGAATTTGGGAAGAGAGAAAGCTGGCCGAGGAGAGGAAGCAGCATTGCCATAATGCAGTAACTACAGAAACGTGCCCATTAGCTTTCTAAGGCGTCTGTCAAACCAGAGCCGGACTGAGAGGCGTTGAGCTGCTAGAATGAGAGATTCCATGTTTATTTTCATGCCTTAACACTTCAACTTTAATTTTTAGAATATTTTGTATTTTTATGTTCTTCAATCTTCACATTTATCTCGACTTTATGATTATATTAAGGTCGGTAAATTTTAAAAAAAAATTGCAAATAAGTTGTTTACAAAACGCACGAATCAAACAGCTAAATAGTTTATTCATAACATGGGCAGATAGGTCATTTATCCAGAATCAACTGTTCTCAAAATGCACTAACCAAACAGTCAGTCAACTTGTCTGGATCAGCTGGTCATCAGCAGATTATCAGGATAAGTTGATTATCAGCATAAGTTGAATAAGCTGCAGCTGCCCCAAACAGACACTTAATTACTCTCCCCTTCACGTTTTCTCCTTAACTAATTAGTCTGATAAGGTTAAGACCCAGCTTTGACTCTAATTGAAACCTAATAGAATGAAAACTTAACTTTACTTTCTTCACCAAGAACCTTAATACTCTCAAGCGCCAGAAACCAATCCTTTTCTAAATTACAAGTTCTGCCTCCTAAGTTTAAAATTTACTTTCCGCTTTGCTTTAGCCATCAGCAAAAAGAAACAACGCCAATCTTCATATTCCCAATCACAACTAAAAAAGCCTCAAACCTTAAAACCCTCCCCTTCTGACTTTAGGAGAGAATTCCAGACACTTTAGATCATGGTATCAAAGCTTTTCGTCCTCCTTGTCAAAGATATCTCCCAAGATGTTGAATACCTGATATGGCAAAGATTTAGCAGAAAGAAATCAAAACTACGACACCATGTAGAAGATTCCCTTCCCCCAACAAAGTATTCTGAAGGAGATATTAAAGAATATTTGAAGTTATGTTCTGTTGGTCTTCCATATCAAATCATGTTCTTGTAGACGATAAACACCCATACCTAACATCAATGCTACCAATTGTGCGCATCTCATAGGATATCAACATGAGAAAAAAGCCATTTAAATAGAGATGATAAAAAATCCAAATCATGACATGGAGGAGCTGAAGCTGTCGGAATAAAAAAATAAGATAATTATCATTTGAGAATACAAAGAGGGGGGTTGACAACCTAAACCAGTAATGTAATAGATTGTCTTAATGAAGCAGGGCAACATATTTTTTTTAAATGCTATAAGGAAATCATGAAAATTATGAATTCTTTCTTTTTTATGATTTTCTGCAACTGTTTGAAGCTTCAAACACTCATTAAAAGCCATACTACAATCTTGCGGGGTACTAGATGCAACACAAATTTTGATGGATACAATCACCTAGTCAGTTGGTCTTTGGTCAGCAGGTCAATCCATGCACATTTCACACAGCACAATCATTACATAATCTTGCATAGTGAAGGGAGTCTGGACTACCTTTCAAAACACCTGCATAATCAGCTTCTCTCACTAGATCCTGGGAGTTGTGAAGGTAGTGCTAGTAAAAAGTAAATTCCAAGCCCTGCCTGGAAAAATCTAGTCAGCAACTTTAAGTTCGCTATATCTAATGGTATCTCCAAACCCTACGACAACAATACCCCTGACCTCTACCAACCATGCAACATAATCATTATACC
>JXCR01131721.1:153613-165592 GCA_002079205.1 Phalaenopsis hybrid cultivar
GATATCAAGTTGACGACCAATTTTGATAGGCTAAATCAAAGAGTTTGGGTTACTTCAAAGCCTCAAGGCCATATAGAAGAGAAAAACAAGGCTTTGTCCAAATAGAAATTGCTACCTCATCAAAACAAGGTGAATCGGTCACATGAGCTACAACATAGAAATATCGAAAAAAAATAAAAGGGAACAGACCAATGGTAGTCTCAAAAGCCAACTCATGCTGGCTATATGATCCTTCGGTCACCCCTTTTTTTGAATTTTTTCCTTATAGAGGGTTAGCTCTGTCACATTAGACCTAACTTTTTCTTAAGCTAGAGGATATTTAGTAATTTGAAGTATCAAAATTCCCCCTAAAACAAGGATTATTTCCTCATTCCCTCAAACAATCTCTCTAGTCCAAGAAACAAAATACCACACTTGGACGCTATAGGGCCCGTTTGGGGCAGCTTATAAGTGCGGCGGCGTTTTGAAAACGCCGCCTCACTGTTTGTTTCTCGCGTTTGAAAGGAGTTTTTAAAAACCGCGTTTCCTAATTTCTATTACACACGGATCGCGGGAGGAGCCCCGTGGTCCGGCGTTTCCTTCAGCATTTGACGTTGTTGCCCCCTATTTGTGACTGCCTTCCTCCCGACTCCACTCAAAAACCCTCGCCCACTTCCCCTTCCTCCCGTTTCCGCCCAAAAAACCTCCTGATCGAAACCCTCCCCGTGCTTGGGGTCTAGGACTGGCTCACGGGATTTGAAGAAACTATGAATAGAATCCAAATCCTCCTCGTCCACAAGGCCATCTTCTTCGAAACCCTCCTTGTTGATCTTTTCCTTTACTTCATCTTCCTCGAAGAGCTGCAAATGACGAAGGAAGATTAGATCCTGTGGAACGAAAATGGTGGCTTGAGCGGGAAAGAAGAAGGGAGGGGATAGGGTTTTGGAGTGGCGTAGGAGAAGCTGGAAAGAGGAGCGGGTGAGGAGAGGAGCGAAAAGAAAGAATTTGGGAAGAGAGAAAGCTGGCCGAGGAGAGGAAGCAGCATTGCCATAATGCAGTAACTACAGAAACGTGCCCATTAGCTTTCTAAGGCGTCTGTCAAACCAGAGCCGGACTGAGAGGCGTTGAGCTGCTAGAATGAGAGATTCCATGTTTATTTTCATGCCTTAACACTTCAACTTTAATTTTTAGAATATTTTGTATTTTTATGTTCTTCAATCTTCACATTTATCTCGACTTTATGATTATATTAAGGTCGGTAAATTTTAAAAAAAAATTGCAAATAAGTTGTTTACAAAACGCACGAATCAAACAGCTAAATAGTTTATTCATAACATGGGCAGATAGGTCATTTATCCAGAATCAACTGTTCTCAAAATGCACTAACCAAACAGTCAGTCAACTTGTCTGGATCAGCTGGTCATCAGCAGATTATCAGGATAAGTTGATTATCAGCATAAGTTGAATAAGCTGCAGCTGCCCCAAACAGACACTTAATTACTCTCCCCTTCACGTTTTCTCCTTAACTAATTAGTCTGATAAGGTTAAGACCCAGCTTTGACTCTAATTGAAACCTAATAGAATGAAAACTTAACTTTACTTTCTTCACCAAGAACCTTAATACTCTCAAGCGCCAGAAACCAATCCTTTTCTAAATTACAAGTTCTGCCTCCTAAGTTTAAAATTTACTTTCCGCTTTGCTTTAGCCATCAGCAAAAAGAAACAACGCCAATCTTCATATTCCCAATCACAACTAAAAAAGCCTCAAACCTTAAAACCCTCCCCTTCTGACTTTAGGAGAGAATTCCAGACACTTTAGATCATGGTATCAAAGCTTTTCGTCCTCCTTGTCAAAGATATCTCCCAAGATGTTGAATACCTGATATGGCAAAGATTTAGCAGAAAGAAATCAAAACTACGACACCATGTAGAAGATTCCCTTCCCCCAACAAAGTATTCTGAAGGAGATATTAAAGAATATTTGAAGTTATGTTCTGTTGGTCTTCCATATCAAATCATGTTCTTGTAGACGATAAACACCCATACCTAACATCAATGCTACCAATTGTGCGCATCTCATAGGATATCAACATGAGAAAAAAGCCATTTAAATAGAGATGATAAAAAATCCAAATCATGACATGGAGGAGCTGAAGCTGTCGGAATAAAAAAATAAGATAATTATCATTTGAGAATACAAAGAGGGGGGTTGACAACCTAAACCAGTAATGTAATAGATTGTCTTAATGAAGCAGGGCAACATATTTTTTTTAAATGCTATAAGGAAATCATGAAAATTATGAATTCTTTCTTTTTTATGATTTTCTGCAACTGTTTGAAGCTTCAAACACTCATTAAAAGCCATACTACAATCTTGCGGGGTACTAGATGCAACACAAATTTTGATGGATACAATCACCTAGTCAGTTGGTCTTTGGTCAGCAGGTCAATCCATGCACATTTCACACAGCACAATCATTACATAATCTTGCATAGTGAAGGGAGTCTGGACTACCTTTCAAAACACCTGCATAATCAGCTTCTCTCACTAGATCCTGGGAGTTGTGAAGGTAGTGCTAGTAAAAAGTAAATTCCAAGCCCTGCCTGGAAAAATCTAGTCAGCAACTTTAAGTTCGCTATATCTAATGGTATCTCCAAACCCTACGACAACAATACCCCTGACCTCTACCAACCATGCAACATAATCATTATACCATCTCATTTAGTGAAAAAGAAGGTCAACAAGACTACCCATCCTCAATTATCACCCCAAGCAACCCACCATTCCCATCAAGCTTTCTCCCCCATCCCCTATGTCGTGAATTTTCAAAGGAGGAACAGACGGTCGGACACTAAAATTCAAATTTAATATTATTACTATCACTAACAATTAATCATACAAATAACCAAAAGAATCACTAACCATTTAATATTTAATTCAAAATAAGTAAAATAATTGTGAATTAATTACGTAATATTTTCTCTACTTTCATTCATGTTCCAGTACTACAATTTAAACCTGAAAATTATTTGTTTCAAATATTATGAGCTATTAATAAGACTGAACATTTATGCTTCAAAACCACATTAATGTAATGAAAAAAAAAAAACAATATGCAAACTAGTCAAATATAATAAATCAATATAAAATTTTTAATTATTCATTATTCAATTATAACCATTCGAAAAGTTTTTGAACATTCTATACATAGTATCTTCTCTAATAGGGGGATTTACATACATAGCACACAAAACTTAGGAAATTTAAACTTCACTCAAATTTTAGTATTTACTTCTGTGGAACTTAAAACATTAAACTAAAATCTAAAAAAACACTAATGCTCGACTTTCATCATCTCCCTTTACCTTTCGTCATGCTTCAACATCGAGTGCAAGTTGTTGCCACCGCGGATCATTTGTGCTAAGCTCTGCCTTGTAGAAGCACAGCTCAACGACAAGCTTCTCAGGTTTTCTCAACATTGTTCTAGGGTGTGGTTCATACTAGCTGGCAGTTTTTGAGGTTGCAAGGTGAAGCTCGTTGATGTCGGCAAGTTCCAAAGATTCAATATTTGGCTACATAATTTTGAGGAATAGGAGGTGAAGGCTATTATTTCACTGTTCAACAAGCTTCTCGAGTACACACAGAAGAAAAGATAACTTCTACTTTATAGTGAATGCGGCGAGGCACATAATGGTGGCTGAGTTATCATTGGAGTTCAAAATTGACGATAGTTGTGAAAATCGAGATCTCTCAGCCACTCTGTCTGACCTTAGGAAGCACACCGTCAATAAGATTATCATGGCCATCGTGCAAGCAAACAACCAGTTCAAAAATGGATGCCTTTAACCAAGTTGACGCCGTCAAAGCCACCGCTGGCCTCATTGAATTTAATAGAGTTAGTGATGTGCTATATAAGTAAAGAGTAATTTTTGGGTGCAAAATTTGTAAATATCAAGGTTTTCTGTGCTAAGTATTTAAATCACCCTATCTTATATTGTATATATCATTTACATCCGTCACGGCAACATCATCTAAATTGTACCAAATAAGTTATATCAATTTTAAGTTTAGATGCACGGAAAACCTTAGTATTTCTAATTACAACCATAAGGGGTGGACTCTATGTCAACCAAGCCATGCAAATATACTATATAGATTATTTCATTTACATTCAAAAAATCATTATATATCTCTCTATAATAATTACTATATGTAACAGATTTAAATGTACTTTGAGATGTGTAACATATATTTTAAACATGACCAACAAAAGCTAAGAGTAAATAAATCAAGAGCAATTTGTAGTGTCAATCCATTCAAAGAAGCATCCATATCATTTAAAGCATTTGATTTAGAAAAAATCAATAACACCACTATAAAATAGAAATAAAAGTACTTCTCATAATCCTTATTATGCAAACACTATAACTCGAACTCATCCTCACTCTTAATCTTACAGATTGATATTCCTATAAATTACTCTAATCGGATAATAAAGCACTAATGAAATATAATTATTTAAAATATTTCATTCTTCTTATCTAACTTTGCTTGCAGTCATTCTCTCAAATTTAAACAATATTTTGCTTGAATTCTTCATTATAGTTTGACCACATTAATACTTATTACTAATAAAAAATTATACTCAAAATCATCTAAGTAATTTAATTGTTAATAATTTGATACTGACATGTTTATTTTGGAAAAATTTGCAACCTCCTACAAATTTTTATTTATAATTTATAAATATTGTAATTACATAATTTTAACTAAATATATTATTTCTTAACACACTCACATGTGTTTTTATGTATATCAATATACATTACTAAACTATTAAACTTAAAAAATTTTATCAAATATATAACTTAACAATATAATTTTTATTTTACAACCTATATTTTGAATGTGTGAATTAAAATATAATTATTTGTATCAAAAGTGTTGGAGACGAGTTGAAGTGGGGGGCTTACCTACCACAGTCACCCATCGGTAGAAGAGCCGAACCGGCCGGATCCACCAGGGTGAACAGGGCAAGCCAACCAGCTGACGGGTCTAATGCTACAATGTCGCATTTCTTATTCAGAGTATTGTGACCTCTCTGTTTTCTGTCAGCCTTCCCTTCTTTTTCTAGTTGTCGCTCAAAGAGGAAGCATCCCCTTCCTATNCAAGGCTACAATGTCGCATTTCTTATTCAGAGTATTGTGACCTTTCCTTCTATATTTGTCACCCTTACCTCTCTGTTTTCTGTCAGCCTTCCCTTCTTTTTCTAGTTGTCGCTCAAAGAGGAAGCATCCCCTTCCTATTTTATCTTCTAGATATTATATATTTGTTGTTTTGTTTGCTTAAGGTTAATTTTTAGTCTTTTTGAGTTCAGATTTCTGTCCAACTCGCTATCTGTGGTTGTTTTCCCTTCTAGGGTTGTATCCAAAGGTGAGGAGGTGCTCCAATTGTAACTCGTTTGAGGTGGTGATCGTCTCCAAAGGTTTGAGGGGTGCTTCGGATGTAACTTGATCCCGCGGACCTATCTTCCCCAACTCCCCTCCGCAGTGTCCCCCTCCCATGCTTCCAAACGCCAACCCATGAGTTCTCTTCGTTTTGGGTCGCAGAATCCCCCCAAAGCTTCCTATTGGTTGCCGCCACTCTTGTTCCTAGCTTCCTGTTGCTTGTTGTCCATCTACTTTTCGCTATCCTACCTACTCTATTTGCCTATCCTCCTACTGTTTGCACAGACCCCATCCAAACCTCATGTCGATTGTCGCAACCCCCATCCCACCACCTGCTACTTGTCGTTGCACATCCACCCCCTTTCCTACTTGCTTTCAAGCCACTGTCCACCCCTCTCACCCTTGCCCTAAAGAATCTGTTATGTTTTTGTTATTACTTCCTTATTATCAAGAGTCTTTGCTGGTAAACCCTTTGAAATTCAGCAATAACATTTTCATTTATGTTGTGATTTTGGTTAACTCTCGTAACATTTGGTATCAAAACTAATTTAACCCTAATCCTATCCTAAGGTTTCTAAGCATCCACCTTACCACCCCACCAAAAAAAATTATTTCCTATTTTTACATCATAACCAAACTTTGACTTAACCCTAATTCCTCCTTGTTGATTTTCAAATTTAACAAGCATAAATTAATTTTCATACATTTTTAATCAGTCGCATACACCCTCTTTCACCTCCCAACCTTAAACTCAAGTCATGCGCCAAGGAAATGAGTGCTTGAATCTACCTGAGAAGAGATAGCCCAAGAGCTTCATCGTCTCCAGCAGAGACTTGCAGAGATGTATGAGGAAACACATGGGAGACTTACCCTTGATGGTGACAGAGAAAATCGGGGAGGTGAATGTGACGAGAATTTCAACCACTTCCATGAGGAGGATTTCATTGAGGAAGAAGAAAGGCCATGACGTTTCAGAATCCAATATCAGAGGAGGCCTAGTGAGGAAACATTATTTGGAGGACACAAAGATTTCAAAATAAAGATGGATCGACCAAAGTTTGATGGAGGAATGGATCCATATGATTTTATCGAATGACTACAATCATCTGAGAGAATTTTGGAGACAAAGAGGTGCCAGAAGATAAAACGATGAAACTTGGAGTTACCAAATTAAGAAAGAGGTCTCCTTGTGCTGGGTCAATTTGTAAAGGCAGACGAAAAGAGAAGAAAGTGATGAAATATTCAAATGTGAAAGGATAAAGAAAGCGATGCAGAGAAAATACCTCCCACCCCACTAATGCCGCATATGTTTTTGAGACACCACCACCTGCAACAAAGAGACTTATCAGTTGAGGAGTCACGATGCAGTTTGATCAGTTGTAGATGAAGTGTGATTTGGTCGAGCCAAAGGAACACACCATAGTCTGTCATCTGGGAGGACCAAAAGCCCGTTATTAACAATGTGATACAGTTGTAGCCTCATTGGTCACTTGGAGATGTCCATACCTTACCATTGAAAATGGAAAGGCAGTAGAAACAGAGTAGGCAACCAACACTAGTCATGTAGTCGCCCACAGTTGGAGACACCAGTAGGAGCACACCTCAAAGAGTTGAGAAAGTTGGTTCATATAAGAATAAAGTCACCCCTAACGAGAAGAATCCAGTATGCCAACTATAGTCTCCGTCAGAAAATACCTACGATACCACAGACTTGGGCACATCGCCTCCAGCTGTCTGACGAGCCGGGCTGTCTTTTTATCAAGTAGGAAGTCGTGGAGGAGGTTAGCAAAGACGAGGCCGCTGAGGAATAAAGGGAGAAGTATCATCTTCTATCAAATGAAGGAGAGCTTCTCGTGTTTGGAAGGGTCCTATAGACCGAAGATACGAGGGATTTAAAGTGGTTTCGTCACAATATATTCTACATTCGTTGCACTGTGAACGACAATCTATATAATTTTATTGTGGATGCAAGGAGCAACAAGAACGTTAAGTTTATACAAATAGTGGAGAATTTGGATCTTATAACTCAAAGGCACTCACAACCATATTTTCTAATGTGGCTAAAATAGGAGAATGTAGTCAGCATTGACTGGAGGTGCCTAGTAGTGTTTTTAATTGAGAGCAAGCTGCTGGATCAGATGTGTGACGTGGTCCTCATGGATATCTATGACCTTTTGTTAGGGAGATCATGGTAATTTGATTGGAGAACTGAACACGATGGATTCAGAAACACGTACTCTTTCGCCAAAGATGAAAAGCACATAATCCTCCCTCCAATAGAGAACGAGATCACTGATGCCTTTGCCAACACAGCAGCATCAGTGGGCCCAATTTGGGTAACAACAAAGGATGATAGGACTAAAACACCAATTCTAGACACGAGACAGCACGACAGAGAACATTTCAGGATATCACGGTCGATACCTAACCACCACAATTTGGGGAGGTTCAGGCAACCTTCACTTCGGAAGTTGAGCCGACCCTAAAGTACTTTGGAAATATTTCGTAGCATAGACTAGATATGCGGACTCAGTTCAATTCAATAATGGACCCCGATGATAGCGGATCGATAGAGATGTATGCTCGCAAGTGGAGGAAAATCCTTCAGTGCTTTGGGAGGCAATATAGCTTACAGTGGGACCCAGGTGTCGTTGGAATTGAAGATGAAGAACCAAAAGCTTCGACAAATGAAGTCGAAGCTCTCCCAGCCCCAAAAGACTGACGCAGGGACTTACAAGCCGCAGTCACCCTACGGAAGAAGGGCAAACCCGGCTAATTCAATTAGGGAGAACAAAGCCATCCAACCAAAGGACCAGTCCAAGACTACAATGTCGCCTTTCCTATTAGGAGTGTCACGTCATTTCCTTCTTTGTTTGTCACCTTTTCCTCTTTGTTTGATGTCGGCCTTCCCTTTATTTTCTGGTTGCCGCTAAAGTGGAAGCCTCCCTTCCTATTTTATCTCCNATTTGCCTATCCTCCTACTGATTTCGCTATCCTAACAATGTGATACAGTTGTAGCCTCATTGGTCACTTGGAGATGTCCATACCTTACCATTGAAAATGGAAAGGCAGTAGAAACAGAGTAGGCAACCAACACTAGTCATGTAGTCGCCCACAGTTGGAGACACCAGTAGGAGCACACCTCAAAGAGTTGAGAAAGTTGGTTCATATAAGAATAAAGTCACCCCTAACGAGAAGAATCCAGTATGCCAACTATTGTCTCCGTCAGAAAATACCTACGATACCACAGATTTGGGCACATCGCCTCCAGCTGCCTGACGAGTCGGGTTGTCTTTTATCAAGTAGGGAGTCGTGGAGGAGGTTAGCAATGACAAGGCCGCTGAGGAATAAAGGGAGAAGTATCATCTTCTATCAGATGAAGGAGAGCTTCTCGTGTTTTGAAGGGTCCTATAGACCGAAGATACAAGGGATTTAAAGTGGTTTCGTCACAATATATTCTACATTCGTTGCACTGTGAACGACAATCCATATAATTTTATTGTGGATGGAAGGAGCAACAAGAACGTTAAGTCTATACAAATAGTGGAGAATTTGGATCTTATAACTCAGAGGCATTCACAACCATATTTTCTAATGTGGCTAAAATAGGAGAATATAGTCAGCATTGACTGGAGGTGCCTAGTAGTGTTTTTAATTGGGAGCAAGCTGCTGGATCAGATGTGTGACGTGGTCCTCATGGATGTCTATGACCTTTTGTTAGGGAGACTATGGTAATTTGACTGGAGAACTGAACACGATGGATTCAAAAACACATACTCTTTCGCCAAAGATGAAAAGCACATAATCCTCCCTTCAATAGAGAACGAGATCACTGGTGCCTTTGCCAACACAGCAGCATCAGTGGGCCCAGTTTGGGTAACAACAGAGGATGATAGGACTAAAACATCAGTTCCAGACACGAGATAGACACGACAGAGAATATTTCAGGATATCACGGTTGATACCTAACCACCACAATTTGGGGAGGTTCAGGCAACCTTCACTTCGGATCAAGTTGAGCCGACCCTAAAGTACTTTGGAAATATTCCGTAGCATAGACTAGATACGCGGACTCAGTTCAATTCAATAATGGACCCCGATGATAGCGGATCGATAGAGATGTATGCTCGCAAGTGAAGGAAAATCCTTCGGTGCTTTGGGAGGCAATATAGCTTACAGTGGGACCCAGGTGTCCTTAGAATTGAAGATGGAGAACCAAAAGCTTCGACAAATGAAGTTGAAGCTCCCCCAGCCCCAAAAGACTGACGCAAGGTCTTACCAGCTGCAGTCACCCTACGGAAGAAGGGCAAACCCGGCTGATTCAATTAGGGAGAACAAAGCCATCCAACCAAACGACCAGTCCAAGACTACAATGTCGTCTTTCCTATTAGGAGTGTCACGTCATTTCCTTCTTTGTTTGTCACCCTTTCCTCTCTGTTTGATGTCGGCCTTCCCTTTATTTTCTGGTTGCCGCTAAAGTGGAAGCCTCCCTTCCTATTTTATCTCCTAGCTATTATATATTTGTTGTTTTACTTGTTTGAGGTCATTTTTATTATCATTCTGAGTTCTAATTTCTGTCTAGCATGTCGCCGATTGTTGTTTTCCCTTATAGGGTTGTATCCAAAGATGAGGAGATGCTCCGGTTGTAACCCGTCTGAGGTTGTGATCGTCTCCAAAGATTTGAGGGGTGCTCGGTTGTAACTCGATCCTGTGGGGATACCTATCTTCCCCAACTCCACTCCACAATGTCCCCCTCCCATGTTTCCAGCCGCCAACCCCTGAATTCCCTTCCTGTTGGGTCACAAAATCCCCTAGAGCTTCTTGTTAGTTGCCACCACTCTTGTTCCTAGTTTCCTGATGCTTGATGTCCATCTACTTTTCATTATCCTACCTAGCCTACCCACCTATCCTCCAAATGTTATCGAAGACCCCATCCACACCTGTTGCTAATTGTCGCAACCACCATCCGAACCTCCTATTGATTGTCGTAACCCCATCCCGCCACCTGATGCCTGCAACTACACATTCACTCCCTTTCCTGCTTGCTTTCAAGCCTCTGTCCACCCCTCTCGCCTCATTCTAGAGAGTTTGTTATAGTTTGTGTTGTTATTTCTCTATTATCAAAAGTCTTTGTTTGTAAACCCNGCCAACCCCTGAATTCCCTTCCTGTTGGGTCACAAAATCCCCTAGAGCTTCTTGTTGGTTGCCACCACTCTTGTTCCTAGCGTCCTGATGCTTGATGTCCATCTACTTGTCATTATCCTACCTAGCCTACCCACCTATCCTCCGAATGTTATCGAAGACCCCATCCACGCCTGTTGCTAATTGTCGCAACCCCCATCCGGACCTCCTATTGATTGTCGTAACCCCATCCCGCCACCTAATGCCTGCAACTACACATCCACTCCCTTTCTTGCTTGCTTTCAAGCCTCTGTCCACCCCTCTCGCCCTCATTCTAGAGAGTTTGTTATAGTTTGTGTTGTTATTTCTCTATTATCAAAAGTCTTTGTTTGTAAACCCTTTGAATTTCAGCTATAGAATTTTCATTTCTATTGTGATATGAGTTAACTACGGTATCACAAGTATACTTTTAATTTATATGAGAATTTAAAGTAGGCTTCAATATTTGCAAATAGTTTGTATGCAGCTCAATAAATAAATAAGAACCTCAACAAAAAAAATGCCATGTTTAAAAGTCCCAAGGAAATTCAAAAATTAATTCAATCTCCCTCAGGAAAAAAACTTCTCAATTTAGAAGATTGGGTCATTTTTCTTAACAACCTTTCTCACGCCTATATATAACAGGGATAATCATATTAAAAAAATGAATGGACTGTGATTTTAGTCATGGTTCTTACCACTCATTTCCGAACTCCACAGCAATTTTGAATACAATGGGATCCTATACATGGTTCCTACTACCCCTCCCTCCCTGCAAAAGCATCGCAAACATAAAAGGAGAAAAGTTTTCCGAGTTTCAGGTCCTCCGGACTGCTCTCAAGTACTCTACATCAAGAAACCAGATTATAANGATCTTTATAACATGGATAATCATATTAAAAAAATGAATGGACTGTGATTTTAGTCATGGTTCTTACCACTCATTTCCGAACTCCACAGCAATTTTGAATACAATGGGATCCTATCCATGGTTCCTACTACCCCTCTCTCCCTGCAAACACATCGCAAACATAAAATGAGAAAAGTTTTCCGAGTTTCAGGTCCTCCGGACTGCTCTCAAGTACTCTACATCAAGAAACCAGATTATAATCATCATCGTAGGCTCTGTAATCATTCTCCAACATGCTTGCTCTAATCACCCAATTTTCTAATTAGGTTGAAAACTTAGCTCTAACTCTAGCACACAAACCTACTAATATCAAACCATTAACACCATTAGATTACTCAGAACACACACCTTCTCAGGAACCTCAAACCAACTCTTTCTTACGCGATATAATCTCCACCAAGAAGACATAGTTCCAATACTTCCTTCTTCCATCTAAATTCAAGCCATAAACAAAATGTTAAGCCCAGACCTCCCGCCACACA